>JAJONI010000958.1:5180-16305 GCA_022190145.1 Pezicula rhizophila
ATACTTGGTGTAACTTAATATATATAGTACTTAAAATTTTACCATCTTCCAACTTCCACACATCCACCTATTCCATCTTCTCTAATCACCACCAATGCTAACCAGACGCAAAATCAAAACTAGCCTAGATCGGTGATAACTACCTACCTATACACTAAAAACACAACACCAAATATGTGTGGTGGTGCTCAAGATCCCGCTATATATTAATCGGTAGCTTTATCAGCATGCAAAGGCTTATTACAGTTTTGGGCGTCACAAAAGTACATTCGGTGTCGTAAAATCTTGGCCAGAATTTGGTGTCGTTATCTACAAACTGATGTACCTAGCTTCAAGCTTATAAATTTCCAAACCTAATCCAGCGAAACATTGAACAAGAAATCACCCTCCAACCAAACGACTAACTTTATCCTCCGAATCAAGCCCCTCCGAAGCTTCAGCCCATTCCCTCTCAATGATCCTAGCATGCTTCTCAGAGCGTACTGCAATGTCACACTCGAAAGGTTGTGGTATAGTGAATAAACCGGGTACCATCTTATCAAGTGGTTCCACAATCTTACCATCAACCACTTTCTTTGTAATATTGAAGCCCCATAGCATCCGGCTGATGTTGAGAAATAAGGATTTTTCTGCGACGTGTACGCCAGGACAAACACGTCTTCCTGCTCCGTACGAGACGTGATCTCGATCGTATGGATCGGCAGCATTTATATATGCTGCTGCTGGTAAGTCATATCCAAGATAGCGTTCTGGTTTAAATTCGTATGGAGATTCCCAGCGTTCGCGATCGTAGTTGATCGCCCTATCGAAATATGAGACTGTTCTTTGATGTGGCATGAGAGGTACTCACCACCAGTTTAAAACAACAACCGATCCTTTAGGTATAAACATGCCTTCATACCAATCATCCTCAGTGGTACAATGATGCATACCAGGTTTATTAGGCGGCCTCATCCTCAACAGTTCCTTAATAACAGCCCTGATGTACGGCAAGTTTTCCTCATCCTCCCACGTTGGATATCGATCTGGTCCAACAACTCTATCCAATTCTTCTTGAGCTCTTTCTACCACCCGCGGTGTCTTGGTTGCGAATAAGACGAAGCTGTTGAGGAATGCAGAAGTCGTTTCGGATCCTGCTTCAACAAGTCCACCGGCTTGGTATGCCGCTTGAAGATTGTCAAGACCCAATTTCTCTGGGTTGCTTTCGTAGAAATCTTTGCAGAAGCACTGACTAGCTTTCCCTTCTGCTATTTCTCCTTTTAATCCTTCCCACAAACCTAGATAAACAGGGGCGTCCTGCATTACTCTCAGTCAGTAGCTATCTATGAGACAAAAACCTCAAGGAAGCATTGTGTCGTTTGAAACTGAGTCTTTTTTTTGGAATTACTTACATGTTCATGGCACTTTTTGCCAAAAGTCCTCCAATTGCCAAAGAATTGCTGTGGTAAGTACTGGATAGAAGGAAATGTATCAACTAGAAAGGATCCAGGATTGGCATAACTCTGCATATTATTGATAACCTTATAGATCTCCTTTGCCAACAGATTGTCCCAACTGGGTATCCGGTGTCCATAGGTAATCGAAACAATCACACTTGCCGAATACCGTCGGTTGTGATCATAGAAATGCTCTGGATCTTGCATAAGATCATACAGTAGTTGCTTTGACTCGAGATTTTGAAATGGCTGATAGTTTGTGGATTTGGTGATATTCAGCAGCGCGTGAGAGATCTTTCGAACAACTCGATAGCGTGGTCCGTATGGCATGAATAATTGTCGTCGTCCAGCAGATGCAACATCTTGTGCGAGTGGTGCAGGTGGTCGCGAGGAGTAAATAGCCGATTTCTTATCCATCAGCTCCTTTACTGCTTTGGGAGAACACAACCACACATAGTCCGAACCACCCATCTTTGTATAGAATACATCCCCATATTGCTTCGACCATGCTATGGTCTTCTCCCCTATCTTGTCGCTGTCTGCAAGGTCGAGGAAATTGCCGATGAATGGAAGACCTCTAGGGCCAGGTGGCAGATGTCTTCTTCGAGAGTCCTTCAGTATACTTGGGGATGTCCAGAAGTAAAAGACGAGCAGGAAAGCAACTGGAAGAATGACTAGTCCACCAACCACCAATTTCCAGCGTGGTAGGGACAGGGAAGATAGGAGTCTGTTGAGTGTAGAAATATCCATAATTCAGAAGTATGAGATGAAGATGCCAACTGTAAATAAAAGGATAACGTTGTGTGCTCAGTATGCATTCCCTCAGAGTAAGTTTTGATACATACAATGAACTTTCGACCTTTGCTTTTTTGTTCAGCTCGCTTGTGCAGAAAGCCGCCTTCCCCCCCTTCCACCCCTTCCTCCCCCTTCCGCAACCAAGCGAGCGGCATTAAATTTACTTTATTATTCTATTCGTATGCGGGGTAAAATACTGTATATGGTGGGGTTTCACATAAACCCCACACTGTCCAGGGATTATTGGATGCTACGCCAACAGTTCTTGCATCTGCTGTACGAAGTACTCAACAATAATGAGTTTTTTTTTCTTTGGTCGGATGGATAAGAGCGATGACTTGAATCCCAATCAAATGCAGGGCCCCACATGCACCCGTCACTGAGTTAAGCACATGGAATAAAATAATAGTAGGATTGGTTACAATAGCGTGCAACACCAAGACAAAAAAGCATCCCAAACGTCTACCCCCAAGCCTTAGTCCGAAGTTGGCATTGCAGGCATTGATTGATATACAGTACGCAGTCAGCCTTTGCGCTCTTACTGGGGCAAGAGCCAAACTTTCCGACACCGAAACTTTACTTCTAAATTCAAAGAACTCGAGTCTCATGATGACAGGTTCCTTCTTCAAGAATCCAATCGGTATGCGCTCTACAGAGGCGACTATTGTAGTAGCCATCTTGCTTCTAGTTATTTTAAAGCGAATTGTTGCCAGCCGTATATACAACAAAAAGTACAAGTTACCACCACGGATACCAGGGCATCCAATCTGGGGCAATACATTTCAATTACCGCCTACACAACAAGGATTATGGGGAAAGGCACAAGCGGAGAAATATGGAGAGATGTGAGGACTACCACCTCCTCAGCACTTGCCCATCTGCTGAATCAGGTTTAGGTTTACATGCAAAATAGGTGTGAACACATGGGTCTTTTTGAACTCATCTCGAGTCGTGAACGACTTGATGGAGAAACGATCTGGAATCTACTCCTCAAGGGCGAATCTGCCCATGACTTCAAAGCTCATGTCAGGCGAGTCAAGAGTTCTCCTTATGCCATACGGTGAACGATGGCGAGCTATCAGAAAAATCCTGCATTCCATCCTAAACAAGCAGAATTCTCCCATATTTGCACCCTTTCAAGATTTAGAGTCAAAGCACTTGCTTTATGACTACCTCCACAACCCTGACAAATGGTATACTGCTAATCAGCGCTTTTCCAACTCGGTAATCATGGGTGTAGTTTTTGGTAAACGTATGGACATGGGAGATCAAACCACCAGAGAGCTTTTCGAGTCATCCTCGGAATTCCTTTTGGAAATGCAACCCGGAGCCAGTGCAGTTGATACCCTGCCGATCTTGGAGAAATTACCCAAGGCCCTGCAATGGTGGCGCCCAAGGGGCGAGCGTGCTTTCCAAAAGACGATCAAGTAAGCTACCATCATTGAGCGTGGAAGAAATGCTGATCATAGGAAAGCATTTATCGAAGGGAGGTAGAAGCGCTGAAGCAAAAGATTGAGGCTGGAACTGCGCGTGATTGCTTTGCTTCACAATTTATGAAATCCCAAGATGCCAAGAAGTTCGGAGAGACTCAGTTTTACTTCTCCTTAGGATCGCTCATGGAGGCCGGTAGTGATACATCAAGAATGACCATCAGTCAAGTCATCGCAGCAGCCGCCCTCGATAAACGTTGGGTACAGACAGCTAGAGAACAGCTTGACAAAATCTGTGGTCGAAAAGGCGAGCGACTGCCAGTTGTATCTGACAAAGCTCAGCTGCCCTATATTACAGCAGCAGTAAAGGAAGGCTTTCGATGGCGGCCTTTCGCTGAGATTGGAGTTCCTCATATGCTCATTCAGGATGACGAATATGAAGGTTACAGGTTCCCAGCTGGTACTTTGTTCACATGGAATGCTTTATGTATTTCTCAAGATCCACGAGAGTATGACGAGCCTGAGCGGTTTTGGCCTGAAAGGTTCCTAAATGGTGATTTGAACAATGTACTAAAAGGTCACTGGAGCTTTGGTCCTGGTTAGTAGCCCTGCCACTCAGCTGCTCCAGATGCTAACACGAAGAAACTTGTAGGCCGAAGAGTATGCAGTGGTTATAACGTCGGAGAATCAAATGTATGGATTGCAATAGCAAGGCTGCTCTACTGTTTTGATTTTGAACAGATACCGGTAAGATGTAATGATCTTGCTCTGGTACTTGGCTGACTCCGTAGGGACAACCGATCGATTCTTTCCATACTAATTGGCTTGAACATCGCTTCGCTCCATTTCCTGTGCAAATAAGAGCCCGGAGCCCGCAGCATGCCGCATTGATTGAAAGAGAGGGTAGGGTAGCCGTGCATACGAAATATTGAAAGCGTTCTGCAGTTTTGGATTCTTGGTCGCTTATCCCCCGGAAGAAAGTAAACAGCACAGTTCTTCTAATCACAACTTCTGGAACTTTTAAGCAGAGATAAAGATGTACTTGTAAGAGGATACTCAAGAGGCAGATAGCCTATGGGCATATTCCTTGTATAGTTTGAGAAATTGTGGAAAAAATGGGAGGATTGTATCGACATTTTAACAAGCGCTCTTTGCTTCTTCGAAAACGTGTCTCTGTATAGCAGACTACGTATCCGCCTCACGGCAGGTCGCGTACAGCTCCACGGGGAGAAGGGAGAGAGCTAGCCAAGACGATGGGCTAGAGGACAACTCACTCTTGGGGAGGTCTGTCCCCAAAATTATTGTTAGACAAAGGTCGACAAAGGATATCACTGCGAAGACATCGCCTGATGACAGGAGAAGGAGGATTTTATTGCCTGCCAAATGATAGTTTGGAAGAGCCTTGGGAGGGCACGTTCTATAATCTGTATTGGTTGGGGGATCAGCATATGCGGAATCTCTTGGACTGCTCTCTGCTGGCAGTAAATGTTGGGCTCTTTGTTGTACCGAAGGGATGTCCACAAACTTGCATGGTTTACTATCAACAAGTGTTTTTTTTCTTTTTTTTTTTTGAAATGCCACTCTTAAAAATGTCACTTCCTTTCCTTATAGTCTCTTCCGTTCTCTCACCTTTGACAGCTTAGGAAGTATTGTATGCCTCTTTGCCCTTAGTCCCTGCCTATCTCTCGCTCTTTCATTAATGATTTATGTAATGCCCTCTCCTTATGTGCTCCCTCGGCTAGAATCTCAAAATCTATATCAAGCTTAACTTGTTTCTTTTCAAACTTCTCTTTAAGATACGACAGTAAGCGTTTGCCGTCCATCCTCTTTTCAAGCAGGTGTATGATATTGCTATCAACCAAGGTCATCATGTTAGCATCCAGATATTTAAGATCTGAACAACCCTTCGCATGAAGGTACAGAGTATCGCAACGAAAATCAAAGCACACCTGAAATAGAAAGCTACAGAGTAGAAACAAGATATAGCCTCGTCATCCTCGTAGGGACCATGATCGTCATAAGATTCATATCTATCGGAAAATCCAGCATCATCGGAAGATTCAGCCTCAACGAAATATTCGTCACCACGGGAAGATCCGGCTTCATCGGAATATTCATTCTCATAGGAAGATTCAACTCCTCATCGTAAGATTCCTCTTCATCATAGTCCTACCTTAGTTCATACTCATCCTGCTCGAAAGGTAGGTGACATGGCCACATCTCCTCATTGGACCGCACCCGCTTCCACAAGTTAGGAGCTGGATCCATTTCTGCAGCTTTCTTCAAGTGAAGAATTCTAGGGCCATAATCTGAGAGGGCTGGTCTCCAAAAATCAGGATTCTTATCTCTTTCGGTAACTTCATGAACTTGACAAATGTCATGGGTGTCGTTCCCATAGACCGATGATGTTCCCGGGGATGTCTGGCACTCCGTACGGGGAAAAGTTCCAGGGCTTGGGGGTGAAGATATACTTGGTAATTTCATGACTTTGTGACTCGTGAATGTTGACGCTCAGGAGATCAACTAGTGCTAAATGGGTTTAGTGTATCGGGCCAAGCTTGTGGGGGCGCCCTGCCTGGGGTGCGACGATCGTAACTGTAATAATGCCGGAAGTTTAGAAACCTGTCTTTCGGTCTTTTGTATCTCTGCAGCATGTGAAATACACCTCATCAACATCATTCTCTGGCATCCTCTCCTGCTGCTTGTCTTCTAAGCATGCTACTTGTCTCCCACTAATACTGACATGGTTGTTGGTGGTAGTTAGACGGGAATGGTCGTAGACGATGACTTCCAATGCAAATGCCAGTATCGGACACGACCAGATCACCGGCAGAGATAATTCGCCAGCCTCCCCTATTGAGCGCCGTACGATCTCGAGCTCCTACTCCAACTCAAACCATAGATACAGCTATGCAAGCTATGAAACAGGCGAATCGAGTACATCTGCGAGTAATACAAACAGCATCGCGATCAATGCGGGCAAGTCAGCAGAGGACGAGAATGACCGAAATGGTGCAGACATCTCACATCTTAGTGTTAAAAACAGTAGGAGCAGTCACAGAAGTCATAGAAAGAGACAAAGCGGAGGATTTCTTCTTTCGAATACGACCTTCGATCAGTACCATCACAAGCCTTTTACAAGCGAACATCTCCCACGACAGCGAGAATCCCCTGACGATCACAAGGGAAAGGGAAAGCTACCGCAGTCTGAGGAGAAACATACAAAGAAGAGGTCTAATCTTGGATTGGAAATTGGAGGTAGTCCGCTGGCTTCGACAGTCACGACTGCTGATACTGGGAATGCGAGTAGAAATAGGCCAGCGAATGGACGCAATGAAGGGGCCACAAGCGTTCCTTCCAGTGGGGAAGGTGACAAAACACCTGAGACTAAAGAGACACCAAATACATTGGACTTTGATTCTGCGCAGATTGTGAATCTTGCCCTTAACCTCAGTGAGAGCAGGCGTAATGCAGCGAGGAGAAACGTCTCAGTTCCGCTAACTCCAAGTACTGGTTTTACGGAAGGATTTGCTGGCGGTAGTCTTAGACAACACTTGCAGCAACAGAGGAAGGCCTCACGCAATATCTCACCAAAACCCGATAGGAATGAACGGCCATCAACAGTATCACCTCGATTACTATCTGGGCAGAAGGTCAATAGCCCACTACAGTCAGCATTTGAATCAACTCAAGATAGCCCGTATCAGTACAACTTCTCAGCATCTACGCTAGCACGCGCAGAAAAAGCCAAGAATGCAATAGAGCTCATGGCACAGTACCGTCGTCTATTACAATATGTACCACCACTAAAGCCACAAGCTCTCGAGCACCCTCCCGCAGCAAGTCCCACAGGCACTGCTTCTGGTTCACCTACAGCATCCACGTTCTCTCCTGTGCGCACAGCTTCTACAACGAACTCCGCTCGTGCGCTTGGGAGAGAATATAATCCTTTACAATACATACGTAATCGAAAGGTTCGAGGTCGAGAACGCAAGGGTATTGATGGAGAAGCACAGGGATTTGGAGACCTTGAAAAGGTCTTGTCGTGGGTCGACCAATTATCAAGATCTTCTTTTTCCGAGGATCGACAAACAGCAGACTGCCTTCCGTTGCCAAACTTCTCACAAGCAGCCAGAGATGCAGCATCGCCTCATGCATCTCCGCAATCTTCTCAGAGAAATGGAAAACCTGCAAGTGTGAAGATCAAGCGTCCAAGGATTGACTGGGTGACGGATCCAGCAGACATGATTGCGGATGTTTTCTGGTTGGAACAGGACGACAATAAGAAAATTATTGAAGATCGACATGGAAGAAAGATATTTCCGCAGGATACAGAACTCAAACGGCCAGTATCACATCAAAGCGAAAAGCCAGAGATGCCTGTATCACCAGGGAGGGAGGATACTGGTCGCGACCTTCGTGTTGACACGAAGATTCTTCCAGAGTTCAAATCTATGAAATCAGATTCTGAGAAAAGCCTCGACCACGCAGCCTCGAGAGCCAAGCAGCGATTTCGGGAAGCTACACGTATCCACCATGGTCATAATGGATCAACTCGAGAGTCTCGCTTGTTATCTCACAGTAGATCAGACTCAGATTCTTCGGATAGTGATAGTAGATTGCGCCGTAATCAAACCCGACGCAAACGAAGCGGGACTGCCGATAGTCATGATCGTGGAAAGGATATTCTCGAAAAACAAATGATGGAAATGCTTGCAAAGGAAGCAAGAGATCGCGATTGGGGAACAACTCCTGATATCGAAGGACAACAAATCATTCAGTCCATAGAAACACAGAAACCCTTGCTTAAAGACACTGGGGAAAGCTCTGGCGCTATCTTGGGTAGACACAGTAGGTCCGCCTCGAGAGTCATTTATAGACGCGGTCATACAAAGAGAGATTCAGTGAGAAATAGTTCCTCAGGTAGGCCAAGCCTTGAGGTTCCTGGTAGTAATCCTCGCAGTTCTTTTGAAGAATTTGACAGCACGGCACCCAGTTCACCTGAAGCAAGAGCTACAAAAGTAGCCAATAGCTTCATACCTACCATTGGTATGGACCTATCACCTTCGCATAGTCGACAAGCTTCACCTACTAGGAACCCTTTATCAAGGGCAAGGTCGAAAATTAATGTTCTTAATGATCGTACCCGAGACCACAGCCGAGGACGTGAAGGCACTGATGAAGCAGCATCCACGAAGAATTCTACTGCTGTTGTTGAAGGAACTGATAGCCCTGTGACTCCTGAAAGGGTAAAACGATCAAAGAGTCCTGTCAAGAAGATGATATCAAGAAGAACCGACGAGAGCATTACCACCTTGAAGAGCAGAGCAGGTAGCTTACGAGGCAAGAGCGGCGAAGAATCGTCTGGCATCCGAGGTTTGTTTAAAACCGGCAGAGGTGCAGTCGCAAAAGTCAGCGATGTTTTGTGGAAGAAAGATCCATCTCCAGGCTTCGGAACGTCCTCTGGTGTATCGTCTGATGATTCAGACGTAGAAGATTCCCGTAATGTGCCAGCAAAGGATAGTAGGGGAGACAATTCCGAAGAACAGCCCTCTTCGTTACCTGTGGAAATGGATGATATATCGCCACAAAAGGAAAGGCAGTCGTTTTTGAGCTCTATGCCAACCTTTACTTCCCCCTTCGAACGTCGCGGCAGAGAGAGACTTATACCCGGCTCAGGTGATCCTACTTCTGCCGAAGAAGACTATACACTCCGACCGCAGCCAACTCGAGAAGACCGAAGGAAGCTATCTATGCTTGAGCAGCCTCCTAGAATTGATGTACAGATCGCCTCGCCAATATCATCACCAGACCTGCAACCACCCACTCATTTCCGCCTAGATTCAGATGTTTCAGATAGAGACTCTTTCCGAAGTGGCTACTCCAATGGTGTTCATAATGCAGATGCGCGTCTAAATGCTATATTGGGTCTACCTGGGAAACGCCGTGACCAACTGCCCGTTACTGGATTATCTAAGCTAGAGACTACACACGAGAAGCGACCCTCCATTGAAGGGAAGCCGCGGTGGAGCATTTCCGATAGGGGCATGTCCTCCGAACGCGGGCCTCTGACCCAACGAGAAATAGCCCGCGTAAGGGCAATGCTTCTTAGTTCTGGCATTAAGGCCAAAGAGATTGGCCGGCGTAGTATCGAACGTCATGACCTCCGCAATCCGGAACAAACGTCCTTTTCTGACATAGCCAATCTGACGAAAGAACCCATTCCTCCGGTACCAAAATCCCAGGAACATATTCTCGCTGCTCGCATCCTCTCAACCGACGTTCAGTTATCAACTCGGACGTGGCAAACATCCGCAGATAATTTCAATAGTACTACGATTAACGGTCTTCTCGGCCGTGTAGAAGGACTCCAGTCACGTATTTCGGACAATCTCACGCCTATGGCACGCAAAGCAGCAGACGAAGCAGACGAAGTCAGCAAAGATCTGGTGACAAGCCAAACACTTGCCGTCAAGCGGCTAAGTGATATGATGGACAAGATGTTGCGAAGACGTCGCAGAAGGTTCCGGTGGTTGAGGAGAGGTGGTTGGGTGTTGGTAGAATGGGCGCTTGTAGGAGTCATGTGGTGGGTCTGGTTCATAGTTGTACTAGCACGGATTGTAATAGGATCATACAAGGGAGTGGTGGCTTTTCTGAGGTGGCTGTTTTGGCTATGAGTAGATGGCGTGAGGAATGCTCAACATTTCAGGATCGAGAGCCATATTTGATACCCACTTAATGCTTTAATAGATCTAGTTCTTCTGTTCATGTTAGTGATTCATCTACAGAAATATATAGAATTCATTGCTACGGCTTGCTTTGTGCGAACGATTACGAGCAGATAGTCCCAAAGTCCGAGTGTTCCTCCATCACGTATGAACTAACCTGCTAATAAAACAGCTAGCTATAGAAACTATCTAGTGATCTATTTAATACCTTTAAGCAGATTAAATGTTATCCAAAAATTATAATGTACAGGATAAGCGAAAGCCACAGACAAGCGAAAGCCACAACTTTTTCTTAGCACTCTATAAAAATTATAATAACTTAACCAAAACTTATTAGAATAAGTTTATTTATTTAGTTATATCTTTGTTAGAGGTCTCTATTACAATTTAGCACGTTTATGCATTATAGCTAGTCTTATTATAGTTGCTACAGCGCTGTGTATGCATTTCCTCCCTCTCCTAGCGACCCCTACTTCCCCGCATATCCTGCTTTATTTGCTCTATAACATCCCTCTCGTCTATTAGGGCCTAGGCCTTCTAGAGGTTTAGTGATCCTCCCTCCTATAAGCGTAATTTTTTGCGATTCTAATGTTTACTTAGAGTCTTATTCGCCTTTTAGAGATCCTTTATCTTAGCCTGTAATAAGGCTAGCTAGTGCATTACTTTAGATGTACCCTTTGTAAACTAGTTAATTGCATCTAAAATTGCTGTAGGAGAACTTCCTTAGTATCTTATT
>JAJONI010000959.1:0-16282 GCA_022190145.1 Pezicula rhizophila
ACATTGTCTAATAATCCAAAAGCTATGGCACCTTAATTTTCAAGGAATACAAGTCAAAGTTTCAGTAGACCCACAAGACAAGAATATCTTAACCAGCGCAGAAGAGTTGGATCATTCTAGAAGTGCTTTCACTAAATCACTATCCTTACATTCACACAATATTGCCACGTCCCACTAAACACAATGGAGCGATATAAGAAGACCAGAGAGAAGACATAAACCCAACAATTCCTATTCAGCTTATACCTCTCCAACAAATTTACATTCTTTATGTGCTGGAGTAAAAATCTCTGCAATCGCTCACTAACAGAATCTGGAATGATGAAAAGGCGCAGTCCTTAAAAAGAACTTGCTATACTTCAAAAGACCATAGTATTTATGCTAGACAGAAGCACAGTGAGCAATTAACAACAAAAACATTTCCTTCTGGCCAAATAGATGTGCCGACCTGTCTCGACACACTACATCTCTTTAGTGGTTCGTATCTTAATTCTAGTCGACAGTGGACCAATGCTATAAGATGTTGCATATTTTGTAAGGAGTGAAAAAAAGGGATGATTCCATTACCGATATACTCTTAGGGATAGAGAGAAGCCGAGATGAGCTTTAACATATCCGAAGCATTTCCCGTGACTTCATGTATCGAACAGAGACAAGCAGAACGATGACATAAATGCTATGATAATATAACACTGTGTAGGTGGCTGGCGAGACCTTGGTTTCTAAGTTGTATCTGCTTCTTAAGTGCTTGCCGAGAGAAAGTCGGTATGTAGCAAAAGACTACTCGCAAGTCTTGTAGTATAAGAAACGTGTTGTGGCACCTTACCTTCTGAATCAATCATTTGTCTGGCTTTGAGTAGTGAAGTGTATGGTATAGATAGTGACCGTTCCTCTCAACAGAATCAAATCAATGATGATCACCAGTTGATGGTAATTGAGGAATGCCGACACGAGGAGAATACTACCAGCAGTAAGTTCGCAGATGATTATTAGGTTCACAACATCGGGCACCATAATTAGGACTTGTAGCTGGTCCTGTGTCCAAGTTGGAGAGCATGTCACTCACGCTCGGCTTTTCTTAGGCCCACGCTACTCCAACGTGGACTCAGCGGCTAAAGGTAGGTAGAATGTATTCCAGCACACTTGATCCTTCTTGGGCTTGGATGTACTGTACCCAAAGTGATCAACCATGCGCTTATATATATCATCTGCTTTTCGCCTGTGCATCCCGCAGGACGGAGGAAGATAGAGTTTCTCAAAGGATCTCATATCCATAAGGTACAGTACAGTAACTTTGACAGGGCAGCCGACTGAGATTAAATAGGGATGTCAAGGAATGCAAGAAAGTCATACTGTACAAGCTTCACCTTGGCATCTAGACTTGGGATGCAGGAAACCACTAGGTAGGCCCTGTAACCTGAGTAAGGAGGAATGTCCCAGATCGAAAGAGAGAGAGAGAGAGAGAGAGATTATTTCCCTCCTCCTTGCAAGAATACAAAAAAGATGAAACACGGCATACTTACTCCCCTGCCACTCTGCGCCATACCTTCCTTAACTTGCCAGGAAATAAGTCCACGTGATAGAGGTAATAGGTACCTGGGCTAGAGCGAGATATAAATCACGTGATCATAACATGTACCGAGATTTGATGACAGTCAGAGATCGTTCCTGCATCCGCTCAGCATCAGCATCAGCATCAGCATCAGCATCAGCCAAAGCAAGATTTTTTTTTTTTTAAAAAAAAAAGTCAATCTCGATTCTGGAAAAACTGAAATTGCGCCACTCATGACATTTCTGGGGAAAAAAAAAAGCCATCGCCTGTTGACACGTCTGATGCCTCAAGAGCCTGTTGCTCCCGGTCTGAGCATCACGGGAAATCGGGATTGACGACATGGACGCATTTCATGCAACCACTGCGAAATTTGAGATTGGGAGATTGAGGCCGCTCGCTAACAAAGCACGTTTTGAGGCTGCACGGCCGGAACTGTGATGGATGGCGTTGGTGACTCGTGAGTGGTCCATAGGGACCGGGAATAGTAATCATACTCCGCCCTACTATAACTACGGTACTGTACACACTACGGAGGTCTTGGTCCAGGCCATCTTATCCACAGAGCAAAGATCTCGGCAAGAAATGCTTCACATCGTGCACTCTTCAGTAATAGCTGGGTGGCGCGTCGCCATGTCTTGAGCCTGCCGTCAAGAATTCGTGGACAGTAACTGTACAGCATGGTATCATCGGGCTACTTTCCTCCCGTCTCGCCGCGAGCACGAATAATGGATTATGATGATGGATGGGTGATACGAAGAATGAAGAGCAAGATGTACGAGTTCGTCATTTCGCTACGAGGCTGTGCAGAGAGAGACACGAAACTGTGTCAACGCCCACCACAGACCGCGAGTAAGAAACATCAGACTGTCGCTGAAGGGTGGGTCGGGAGCGAAGAATAGCAAACATCTGAACCTAGCGTCTGGAATGATGAAGATCATGAAAATCAGGATGGTGGTGGTGTTCAAGTAAAGCAGGATGTACTGTATGATAGCTGCCATGTCAAACAGACCCTAATTGTACTGGTACACTGGGACACTGGCACACTGGAACCCTGGGATCCTGGGACTGGTGCCAAGCCAAGCCGGGCGCTGAAAAAGATCGCGATCTGAATTAAAGTTGGCGCGGATGTTCTATTTTGAGGCGAAGAACTACGGAAATATAATAGGACAATATGATTGTGAAGAGAAAAAAAGGGCGGCGACGACGACGACGACTATCAGAAGAGTGAAGAGTGAGTGAATTGTGAATTGTGAATAATAGCGATCAGCACACAGCCTTTGGGACCTTGCCAAAAATGTGTGCCCTGGCCGCGTAACGGTGATCAACTTTTTGCATCTCGAGGGTCATCTGCTAGTAAGAATAGCGTGTGTTCCTACTGTTAGTGCCGGCTCTGGCGACCTCTTCCCCAAACTTCAAAGCCCACGCACAGCGTCCGCTAAGCCTATCAGGGGCCTGTTCCTCGTACATGTTGCATTATTACAGTATTATTATTCCCAGCGCTGCCCTGGCCGCCCAATCCCAATCCTAATCCCAATTCTGTGTGTGTACCAACCATCCCTCGCACACCCCCAAAGCATCTTCCTTTTCGTCGTCAACAACACTACCATCACCGCCTCCTTCTTTGTCCCCCCTTAGATCAACAACACCACCACCACCACAACAACTCTCGGTGTCGACCTCTCGTTTTTCTCGACTCGATCAATTTCTTCGATACTCCCACATTCTCTCTCGTTTGTGAGCTGGAACCCTCACGTCACGGCCGCTGCCATTACCCCCTTCTTCGAATTCGGCTCTACCAGCGTTTTCTCTCTCTCTCTTTTTTTTTTATTAATTTTCTTTACCTTTCGACTCTTGGTAACGTGAGACGTCGATTCAAAACAGATCCTTTACCACGACATCTATCAATTGAAGGAACAAGAGAAAGATCATACTGGGCATTGTGCAGGACGGTACATTAACACTGCGACAGGAGCAGAAAGGTCGCATTCCGGGGCTCACAGGCTTCGCGATTCTATAATCGGGAGCTCCGGGACCCCCAACCCCTTCTCGACGCGACGGCTGCTGTTACTCTACCACCACCATCGTCATGAAGACCTCAATCTTATTATCGCCCTTTGTCTTCTTGACAACACTCCTTTCTCTCCTCTCCTCGGCCTCGGCTGTTAAGTTGATCGAATCCAAATCATTGAACACATGTCAGGACAACTCCAGTTTTACCGCCAGTTTATTCGATGTCGTCTTTACTCCTGACAACTTGACTCTCACCTTCGATATTGTCGGTGTCTCTTCGATTCAAGGCAATATCACCTTCAGCGTCGATGTCAAAGCTTATGGCTACACAATCCTCAGCGAAACGCTCGACCCATGTACCATGAGCCTGAACGGATTGTGCCCCATGAGTACCGGACAAATTGATATTTCTTCCAATATTCAACTTACCCAGAGCGTTGTCGACCAGATTCCTGGAATTGCTTACAGCGTTCCTGATCTTGATGCCAATTTCAAGGTACTAATCAATCAAACCTCTAACCCAGATGTTAGTGTAGCCTGCGTGGAAGCTAATCTATCAAACGGACAAACGGTTGATCAGAAGGGTGTGGGCTGGACGACTGCTGCGATATCAGGAATGGCTTTGGTTGCATCTGCTGTGACATCAGGGCTAGGACATTCGAACACAGCTGCTCACGTTGCAGCCAATGCCTTGTCGCTCTTCGGGTATTTCCAGGCCCAGGCGATCATTGGGCTGACAGCAGTTCCCCTTCCGCCTATCGTACAGTCTTGGACCCAGAATTTTGACTGGACTATGGGTATCATCGAGGTAGATTTCATGCAAAGCATTGCGACATGGTACCAGAAGGCGACAGGAGGAACTCCAGCCACCCTGCTAAACACTCTCACCACTACTTCAGTCCAGGTCGAGAAGCGTTCAATCGAAGAGGGTGGGAAATTCGCGAAACGTTCAGTTGAAACTACGATTGACCTCCTCACAAAGGCCCACGCTCAATTGACCAAGAGAACGGACACGTCGACGACTACCGGCACCTATACTGTAAAAGGTATAAAGCGAGTTGCGTTCCGAGCTGGCATTGAGTCTACCAACCTTTTCTTGACGGGTCTTGCCTTCTTCTGCATCTTCATCGTCTTTACAATCATCTTTGTTGCCATGTTCAAGGGATTTTGCGAAGTGGCTGTGAAGGCTCGCTGGATGAAGAGCGACAAGTTCCAGGATTTCCGCAATGGATGGTTTACTGTGCTCAAGGGTATTATGTTCCGAATGGTTTTGATTGGATATCCTCAAATGACGGTTCTTTGCCTGTGGGAATTCACCCAGAACGACTCTCCCGCTGAGATTGTCTTGGCAATCTTCTTCTTCTTTGGTATGACAGGCACCCTTGCGTGGGCATCTGCTAAGGTCATCCGCATTGCAAAGCGATCCGTAGCTATGCACAAGAATGCCGCCTACATTCTATATTCGGACCCATCATCCCTCAACAAATGGGGTTTCTTGTATGTCCAATTCAGAGCAACTGCGTACTACTTCATCCTGCCTGTATTGGTCTACACTATAATCAAGGGAATGTTTGTTGCGTTTGGCCAGGGAAGTGGCACGCTTCAAGCCGTCGCACTGCTAATCATCGAGGCCATTGCATTGATTGGTGCCAGTGTTATTCGCCCATGGATGGACAAGAGTACGAACTCCTTTAACATCTCCATCTGTGCGATCAATTTCTTAAATGCTATATTCCTCCTCATTTACACCGATGTCTTCAACCAGCCTGACTTGGTCACTGGAGTTGTGGGAGTCATTTTCTTTATTGCAAATGCGGCATTTTCTCTGGTTCTCCTGATTTTAGTGTTGCTCGCCACAATTTATGCATTCGTACGCAAGAACCCAGATACACGATACCAACCAGTGGCCGATGATCGTGCTTCGTTCATCAAGTCCCAGACTCAACTGACGACAGAATTGGATGCACTGGGCGCCACAGCAAGAGGGGACATGAAGGGAGGATACAAGCATAACCTGGATCTCGATGATGACAATGATTCATGGTCATCAGACTCTATGAGACATCCTGCGAATATGCCTCTACCTCCTTCGACAGCCAACTCTGCCGGCCACAATTCCTTCAGAGAGCCTCCTCACTCGCCAATCGACCCATCGGTTCCATTATTCCCAACCGGTGGTCGTGGTCCTCCACCAATGTACCAAGATAACCCTAACCGTCAAATGTACCAACAGCCGGGCGGGTTTGCAAGTCCGGCCCGATCAGCCGCTGGATCACCAGCGCCAGGAAGTTATTCACAGAACAATCCACAGTCGAATGTTTCAGGATACAGGATGGCAAACAACTCGAGTCCTGCGGGAGTGGCTAGAAACCAGAATAATGCCAGGTAAGATCTATGATTGAAATTTCAACGGGCTCCGCGCTAATACAACCGTAGTCCTTGGCAACGTGGTGCTGGGTATGATCATTAATGATGGGGCTTAATGGGCGTTCGCTCTGTTTCAGTTCGAGAAAAGATTTCCACTCGACAAAAGGGACGGGGCTGGTGTTATCTGTGTTTGTTTTCAACTTTATTACTTTGGCATATCTCCCTCGCAACAATCTACAACTGGCTGCAACATTCGGCAGCTGGCTGTGCGTAGACGAGGGTTCATTCTACTACCTTATTGCACTTTGAGATGTTTTATGGTCTCCTGTACAAAGAACGGTTCAATTACGCGCGGCGAACTCGCATTATACCAATCACCATCGCAGTCACCCCCACATTTTCAACACTTCTACACGCGGCTTTCGAGCCTACCTACTCCATACAGCCTTACCTACCATCGGTAGACCATTCCAGCAATACCTACATTAGCAGGGGAAAACAATGACACCCCTTTACTACCACGATTTTTCATTGCGTTTCCGGGTACGGTAGTGAACGTGGTTCACAGTGGAATGAGCCATAGTAATGGATAGGTGGTGTAGAGAGAAGAGCAAATGGACGTCAAGTGTTTTTTTCTCCTTTTTTATTTCTTGCATCTGCATTGTCTGCATAGAGTCTTTTTTTGTTCTTGGGTACATATAATCCGCTGGTAGAGATGATGGCCTTGGGGAATGAGAATTAGGGAAGGTTGCTAGAGAGGTCACTGAAGAAAACTAGGGAAGAGGGGAGGAGAAGAGTGTGTATATTGTAGGAATAGAGTAACCGCTTATTCTATGATTCAAGTGGATAATTGCCTTTGTAGTGATATGTGACAGCTTTTCTTCACTTTCGCCAAGCGGCGGAGGTTATCTGTTTTCTTTTGCGATGCTAGAAACTTGCTATTGTGATCAAAAGTCCAAGTCAGATTTACTGTAGACAATGCACCTACGTTCGTTGGTGGCTAGAAGAAACGGCTCTCCCCTCAAGCTGGGCTTGTACGAGCACTTGATCCCCTAGGGTTAATTGGACCTAAGGTAATCCATAGGGTGTTATTACGTGACTTCGGTCTTAGTTCTGGAACTTGGGCGATAGATATCCTAGTTTGATTAATCGCGTAATTGAGATTGAAGATGCTAATCTTTCCTCCACAAGCATAGCTACAGTAAAGGACCTTCTATTTGAAGGACCAAAAGAAGACATTCAGCATGCCGTAGATTATAACTGTTTTCTCAGATGGGTGTATTTTGCTATTTAATGTATAACAGTAATCTGACAGAGAAAGGAAGAACTCGGTGCTAAATGGTGCCTGGGATTAAGCGAACGCGAGGCATGCCTTGGTCTTTTAAACTTCACATTCAAACAAGATTCTTCTTCTTCTTGCAGCGCCTTCTCTCACATTGCAGGTCAAATGAACTGGACAGGAGGACGCCTGTCCCGCGGTCGGGGAAATAAGAAGGGCTCAGGCGGCTTGACAGCTCGGCAGAAGGAACACTATGCAAAGGTTCGAGCCAGCACGCAGAACGCTCCCCATAAGTGGTCTATTCTCAACTACCTGCAAGGCAACATTGAACTAAAAGTGTCCAAAGACCTGCCCCCTGACTGGCAGCATGCTCGACAACCCTCCCATCGCTCATCGTACGAGCCACGAGTATTACTCCAGTCTTCTCGGAACCAAGAACTGTTGAAGATCAAAAGAGAGAGGCAGAGCCCAGAACATGATTACAATGATGCTACACCACCGCCCCAAAAGATTAAAAGCAATGAGGACGAGATGTCGCCAACACCCGACGGCGATGCTACTCGGCGAAATGCCGGTGTTGATGCCCAGAGACGCAAATTACTCTTGAAAGGTGACTGGACTGGAGTCACTCTGCAGAAACCTATGAGGATGAAATTTGCGCCACAACAAAAAGATGATAGGGTGGGAAGGCGGCGCAAGTTAGCAGATGGCCATCGGGCGCGTTATGGCTCTAGACAATTCCATATTACATCCCCACATGCGCCCAGGGGACCCCAAAGTCTCAGAGAAATTGTTAATGGTGGATCCAGGAAAGGTTTGATACGGGAAAATGTCAGGATATCGATTGATGGCAAAGAGATCAAGCCTAGGACTACCTCGATCTCTAGCAGCGAAGCACAACAAAGTTCCGTAGGCTCGCACCTCTTTGACCTACCTCCGCATGCCTCTTCGGATGTAATGCTACTCGGAAATGATGAGAAACAACGGGAAGAAACTCCAAGATCTACTAAGAAGAGAACTGGCTCTGATAAATGGCTCTCAGGAGCACCTACAAGTGCCTCGAAGGACTATGAAAGCTACCATGGCTGGCATACCTCATTGGATGAAAATGTATCCGAGAGAGGCGGGCCAAAGAATTTACTGGGATCTGATAACGTAGAAGAGCCTGGAAGTGGGATGTCGACAAGTCCGTTGAGAGATTGCAAAGACTGGGAAATACCGCCACAGGAGAGCAGCCTGCGAAGATCAGAGCAAGGCACACGCGAAGACCTTGAGACCCGCAGCTATTCTGCAGACAGCGACATGTTGAGAATTGTCTCGAACCCTGCCATTCTCCTCCAGCAAGCAAGAGCTGGTCTGCCTCTACTAATGCCGCTCAGCCCTTATGTTCGAAATCCGCATGTCTCATCACACTCACCTGCCAACATCAGGCTGAAAATTAAAAGCCCAATATTCTCTTCGTCGAACCATTTAACACCATTCCATCCAAAGCCCGAGCGATCCAATGTAAGGCGATTCTTGACGCGTGAACTACAATCGGAATCGTCTGAAATACAAGAAAGCACTGCGGCTGAAGTTGGGAAGGAGAAGCATGTTGTTCCCAGTTCGCAGCTAGGTGATAATGCTATATGGGAGACGTGGATGTTTTCATCTGATGAGGATGGACACACAGAGGACAGCTACTCTGAGGAACGGGAACAGGCTGCCTTGATCAGCCCCGGAGTTAGTGCTTTTCAAGAAGAGCCGAATACATACACAGGCTACAGACATGGTAGCCGTGATGGAGTGGACCATATGCAACTCTCAGGGACTTCATCGGAGGCTGAACCATCCATATCCATGGTGCCAATGGTTCCAAACAGTAGCCCACCCGTGCAAGCGCACTGCCGTCCTCCAGGAAAGCACGAGACTCATGTTACAAGCCAAAATATGTCGACAGAGTTTAGAGAACCACAAAAAGCAAGACACGATACTAGAAACATCGTCCGAAACATAACGACTACGCCGAATCGACGAGAAGATACTGATCGAGCAGCCCTACGAAACCGCCGTACATATGATGATGCTCCTTTGAAAGATCTACAGTCAAACAGGACACTGGATGTGAACATGGAGGATGCCTGGGACAAATTTTTGGGAAGTAGTAGTGATGTAATTGAAAGCTCGCTACACTCTCCCTCAGTCCAGCAGACTGATACACAGCAAACCGGGCCATCTTCCAGACCTGCTGCACAATCCGTCCAGTCTTTCACGCGTTCACTAACACACGATGGTGGACAGCGTTCCCTAGATTCTTCTTTGGATGCTCATCTTTCTGCATCGAGTGAAAACCAGTCCTCCATAGGCCGCTGGAACGGGACTGTAGCTGCAACTCGAGCTTCCTCAAGCCCAACTCATACTAGCGACGGTCTAGCTACAGACCTGGGCAATTTGTCCTCGGCATGTCTAGCATTGCCTTCAACCGGTAATCATGAATCCAGCTCATCCTCGGGGGAAGGATCCTCATACCAATTGACCCCATACAAGAAGCCAGAGAAAAAGATTGTCCTCACAAGACCAAGACCCTTTGTAGGACGTAACGGTAACCTCGAAGCTGCCGCGGAAGAGTCTTTACACTTTGGGCTCGGGATTGTTGCTAATGAGAGGGGATTTCAGGAGAATGGGAAGGGAGGTAGATATATACGTAGTATCGTGGGTGCAGATGGCATAGAGCTTATTGAAGATGATTGGTAATTTGAAGGTCCTGTAGTTGCTGCTATGATCTTGCTGTAGCAAAGGAAAGTATCTAGAAGATGGCAGCAATATCTAGGATTAGCTTTTTATACCGGTTAGGACAGTAAGGTGCCTTTTTGAAATCATCTCCTATCTATCATTGGCTGAACCTGAGTCGAGCCCCCTGATTTCGGGACACCCTTATCCATTAAAAATGTTCGATTTTAAATATAGCACGTGCCACCAATTCCCCCTGGAAAATAAATGTATGATGTCAACATGACTGCCGCACAACAACAAACTCCTCTAGACTTCAACGTCGACGGTATTCTGAAGACTGTGACAACGAAACCACTATTGAACTGCCATTGAACCTCTCCTATATTATGGCACTCGTACGCCTCGCATTTCGCTCTGTGCGACCCTCAATGGTCTTCGCGAGGCCAATGTCCTCAACTCCGCTGCGAATGGCCAGCGGTACGCAGAATGGTGCACCAGAAAGCGGAGTAAACTCTGAATTGGGTGTTGGAGAGTTGGAAGGCGCTAAGTTCAAGATCGAGCCACTGCGAAGAACTGGAGAGGATCCAAACACCACCAGAGCCAGATTATTATGTCGGTAGTCACTCTAGTCCTTGGTTCTTGGACTTATTATTAACGAATCGTTCCACGTAGATCAAAGTCGCAAGAGAGGTACTCTTGAGAGTGATCTCTTGATGTCTACGTTCGCAGACACATACCTCCCCAAAATGACGCCGGCTCAAATGGCACAATACGA
Source organism: Pezicula rhizophila (assembly GCA_022190145.1). NCBI lineage: Eukaryota > Fungi > Ascomycota > Leotiomycetes > Helotiales > Dermateaceae > Pezicula > Pezicula rhizophila. Next base: position 10,696 of record JAJONI010000959.1, read on the forward strand.
CCTCTTCCTTGACGAAAACGACTGGGACATATATTACTGGGCAACTCAGGAACCTACACCAACATCCATGGAAACTGCTGAGGGCTCGGGAGCTGGGCCACAGGGGGCATCTCCGGCTGCTCAAGGTACTGATGCAGGAAAGCAGACTGGACCAAAGTTGGAGCCCGATGAATGGCGACAAAATCAGCCCCGAAGCGGGGAATGGGCACAGACCATCGGCACCTTTAAGCCAGCATATCGACCAGTGCCCGCACGTTTGAAGAACAGCGAGATCCTCGCTATGCTTAGGCGGCACGTCATCTCAAGATCAGCGGGAGGTGTCCATGAGGAAGACCCGGAGATCGGTGGAGACGGTCTTAGTCAAGTTGTCAAAGGCACCGGTGGTGGCGGTATGCTCTATTCTCAGTAAAATTGATGTACGCAACTAATTGTTTCTCTTTCAGGCATGGCCTTTATGCCACCAGTCTTCCAGACCGATCGGCCATAACTAACATCTATTTTCGTGTATAAAACTTTCATGAGATCAAGTACTCATGTGTCTTTTGGACCTCTTGGAAGAGCGAATAGACACTCTGTATAACAAAATATGATATTTCCTTGAGTTTGATATATTGCCTGTTGAAGCCCTACATGTAATACTGCTGTTGCCACTTGGGCTCATTCTGGTATGGCTCTTCTATGGTTGGCCCTCGAGGTTAATATGCTGGTGCATATTGAAGCCAGACAGTAGAAATCATGTTGATATCATGACGAAATGCCGAGAAACTAGTCGTTACCATTCAGTTGAAGGTGGAACAGCTCAGTAAAGCTCTACCCTCTGTTCTAGCGGCAAAGCTATCTCTAGCAAGTGGACGTGGGGTAAAGTACGTTTGACGGTATTGCAATGCTACGCACGTACACTCGAGTGGGATGCTACGGTGACAGCGGGGGTGCTGTTGTACAGAGGAGATAGCATGTAGTCCGTTGTGAAAGCTCTCATGTGATTCGAAGGGTGGACGGAGCATTCCCCATTCCGGTGCAGACCTGAGATTTTCAAGCAAACGATAGTGCAGATTTCTGGCAATAGCCGCCTTTAGTGTCGTGTAGCTCTCCAAGGTGTTCTGCAGTTGACAATCGGGCTGGAAGTCATCTCAAAGTCTAAAATTCTCCGCGATTACTCATCCGAAGCTCAGCTGTTTTGATGAAATACAGGAAATATGTACGTCTTCCCCGACGACCAGGAGCTCGGTATATGCAAGGAATCGGGTTGTTTTTTATGTGCCTGCATTGTGTCCTTGTGTCCTTGTGTCCCACGTTTTCATGCATCCCAAGAATGCAAGATTGTATCTGGGCCAAAATAGCAAACTTCAACCATTGTGGCAATGGTGCTATTCGCTATTTCTTCCTGTCTATAATTCCGAGTCATAAACCTCTCCACATATCGGCTCGTTTTGACTCGAGCTTCGTATTTCAACCAGTCATCGACCTTGGTGCTTTCTTAAAAGAGTCAACAGTTAACTACGCTTGAACGACCGAAGCATCCGCTGTCAAGCACTGGCCATCATGAGCACGAACCAGGCAAAAAGTACAAGGTTGGCCTTTCCGTGTCGGTTGCGTCTTTTGGTTGTGTCTTTCGGTTGTGGCTCTAAGCCTGCATTCCAGTCCTCCGCCACTCATTCTTAGATGGCGAGATTAGCTTATCTTCTGCAAACAGATAGTCTGCAGTTCATCGCGATCAATCGTGATCGCGTCCCGCCGATGTGCTCCCTGATTCCAAATTCAAGTGGCGGGTACAGCCATACGCCACAAAGAATATCGAGAACTGCGGGGCATCAGATCCAAGCAAAGAATCGCTTCTACCGGAACGGAGTTCAACGAACACTCGTGCTCCGCATAGTGACGGCTGCTACCATAGTTATTAAGCTGTTGAGGTCGATGTCGGTGTCAGTGTTCTCTTGGCAGCGAATCTCCCCGAAACCAAGGACATGTTTGCAATTTTGGATTACGGAGTGTAGAATGCATGCAGTTATACTGTTATTTTTGATGTAGTGCTTTGAAATTGCATATGTATATGAAGGCTACTAGCACACTCCCCTTCAGAAACCATGCTTGTATCTCAGCAATTCTACTCCGGAGTGCTTGCTACTACTACTACCACCACCACTACTACTGCTGCTACTACTGCTACCTACTGCTGCTACTACTACTACATACATTACGCACACCACGCCAAGTGTCTACGTCTTTTGAGCCCCAACGGTTCCACATCTGCAGCAGCGGAAGATCAAGAGCTTGGACCGCAGCCTAAATTGCATTACTCTCCGTCGCCCAGTTGTCAGTAGCCTGGCCATCTGTCACAATCTTGGATCGTTAAGTGGTGGCGGAAGCTTAACCCCTTTTGATGATGGCTCAACTTGTCAAAGGTTGGTATACTATAAGAAAAGCCTCGAGCCCTGGAGCCCAAGGCTGATAACACTATCTTTGCGTGCGCTTTCGCATTGCTTTCCAATCAGCCGTCGAGTTGATTCCGAGGAGATTCAATAGTCGTCATCTTATGCTTGGAAGACTCTTCAGCCTATTGACAAGGCTCAACACACGCAACTATTATGAGCTTGAATAGGCTTTGATCGTTGCTGCACAAAAGAAGCCCGCCCATATTGTGACTTTGTCCCCAAGACTTGCCTCTCTAGGAATTCTCTTTACGATTAATAGCGAATGATAGTATACGGTCTTGATCTCGCTAGCACGAGGCTATCTATCGCTGGCGAGAATTCTTCCAGGTTTGCTCTCGCCTTCGCGAGGAATGGAAGCATACAACCCCGCCAACAATCACCATAACATTTCGGCTCACAGAGAGTCAGTCTGCGGTGGTGGCTGGTAGCTAGAATGTCGTCGCCATGCTGAGGAATTTATCATGTGTTTGACAAGTGAGCAAAGCAGCCCCCAAGGATCAGACAAACAGGCTCTTTTCTTCTTCTTTTTTGAGGGGCAGATTAACTTCACATTCCTGAGCTCTCCATTGTCCTGACGACTATGATGTCTAAAGCAATGGGTATAATTTCGAGGGCTGGGACGCCCATGAAGCCCTTGGGGTCATAAATACCACATCCCATCATTTTGCACCGTTTGCTTTCTACATCACCATCATCATTATCATTATCATACCGCAGTTTCCTGCCCTGTTCAGCCCAGCCCTGCCCTACCCTGCCCTGCTTTGCCTACTTTGCCTACTTTGCCCTCGCCTCAACACCGACATCCACATCCACATCCACACCCACACTCACACTTCGCATCCTTTTGACGAGACGCCTCCTCTAGATACTTCCTAGCCACAGCCGAAATCCCAAAGTCCACTACCTACCTACCTGCAAGCAGCCTACGGCAAGAGTCGTCGATCATTAATTAAACTTTATTCCCTCCTCCTCTAAAGTCGCCTCTAAGTCCCTCTTCAGTCCGAAGCTATCGACACCATCCTTAGCCCGAAAATGTCTCTGCGAGTCGTCCCCGCCGCCTACTCAAGCAACAAAGCTTCTGATTTGTTCGGATCTGGCTTTGAGGATCTGGGCAATGATTTCTTTGACCAGTTTCTTACCTTCAGTCCAACAGACAACGAAGGGCCCGACTTTCATGAGCTGCCCGATTCGACGGTTCAGGAAAGGTCCACTTACGATAGTGAATCTGCAGATACATGCTCAGCATCTCAAGAAGATATACCAGGCCTCTGCACCGCAGAAAACAGAACTTTGTCGCTCATCCAAAGCACAGCCTCAACTCATCATCATCATAATCATCATCCTCCTAGACCTTTACGCAACCACCACTTCTACCAAGAATCTTCTGGGAGAGCCGCAATCTCGGACAGTCAGTTGCTCAGTCTTGAAGGAATCACTCTACAATCACCTCCAATTCCTGATTCTTTCAACGATCGTCTCCCAGCTTCTCCAACTCCAGTCCGCAGGCGGCACCGTCTTGTCGAAAACATCTCGAAATCTCTGAGAAAGGTGACTGAAAAGACTACACGAGGTCCCATCCGCAAGCAGACAGCCTCACCTACCATGATGTGCTCCTCTCGGTACAGCCAGAATGATTTTGATGTCTGGGGTCAGAAACTCACTCTTGATCCTTCCAAGTTCAACTTCGATTTCAATCAGCAGAGTAGCGGTCCACTCTCACCACCACCTTCAACGAGGGTCTCCAGTGCATCAGATAAAATGATGATGCCTGGGAGTGGCGATCCGCACAGCGACTCATTTTCGTACAACCAGTCTTTTCCCCAGCAGTATCCGGCCACTAGACCAGCAGATTACCACACTCCGTTAGCAACTCCAACTCTGGAGGCTCACCAGTCTCGACGACCAAGCTTCCAACTCACTTCTCCTGATACCATGCATTTCCCTCAAACTCCTCAATTTGCTAGCTCCACGAATTGGGCACAAGAACCTTCGGTCGCCGAATATAACCCATATGGCAATCCAAACTCTTTCTCGTCTGATGCCGACGCACCACCAGTTTGGTGGAGCCACGCTTCCACGGTCCCAATGGCTCAACCATCACCCACAACCTTCCACAACAACCCGCAGCGAGCGACAAAGAGCCTCGCAGTTCAATTGCAGAACGAGTTGGCATACAATGCCAATGAGCTCGCAATGAGCCACAGTGGTTTGGCCACAGGACTGATGATTCAGATGCCCGAACCCGACCACTCACAACAATCCTTCGTTGTCTCCTCTCCTTCACTCCCACAACCTCCAAGCTATTTCACCACGGCTCCACCTCAGTCGCAACACCAGCCTTTCCACACACCGACACACGGCCGTCACGCATCGTATAGTGGACACACTCCCAGGCATCAGCACCAGCAGCAACAAGGAGGACAATATTTCACCTCGCCCACTGTCGGGCACAGTCGCATCCACGACCGAAGCGCAAGCAGTTCCGACTCGCCATCACCCAAATCCTCAGCATCCCCATCCTTCCACGTTCGCAAGCGTCGAACTCCGAGTCGTAAACATGAGGCGCGCACGCCTTCCTTAGGTGGAACCGTAGACTTTGTTAACTTCACGCCCCATGATAGTAAGAAGATCCTCACGGGCGTCGCGCCTAGTGGGAGTTCGAAGACGAAGGCTCGGCGCGAGAAGGAGGCTCTGGAGAAGAGGAGACGGTTGAGTCAGGCTGCTGTTAGGGCTGTTAGGGCGGCTGGTGGAAACGTGGAGAGTCTTGTTGAGGAAGGTCTATTTGTCTGAATCCTATTAAGCCCCATGATCATGGGCCTGTTTTCTATTTGTTTGTTTTTCTATCCATCTTCGTTTCTCTTTCCATTCAGGGATTTGAACCGCTAGGGAAAAGAAGTTGTGATAGTCGAGTTGAATTTAAGTTCAATCAGTCGAAAAAAGGGTGGGCGTGGAGTTTTAAGGAGTTGGCTGATTTGGTTTTTGGTATTTGGGATTTCGAATTCGAGACATATCTATGCTCCCTTTTCATACGAACCTGTAAGTTTGTTTAATACATAACGTATCTTAAGCATATTAGGATGGAACAGAAAAAAATGTTACCTTTTTTTTTTGTAAAGAATAAATGAAGCAAGAGGAAGGGGAAGAAGAAAGGGAGG
>JAJONI010000960.1:1540-16284 GCA_022190145.1 Pezicula rhizophila
AGATATTTTTAAGTTCTGAAAGGATTTTGGTTTCAAAAAATGAGGAGGACGGGTTTGAAATAGGTACTGCTTGGACAAAGGTTTTGCGCTCAGCTTGGCTACGCTACTTGCTGCAGACCACAACTATATTCCCTATCCAATAAGGTCCAAGTGTTGTGACTCCCTTTGAAGCTAACTATAGACTGGAGGAAGTTCTTCACCAAACCAATGTAAGAATCGAAGACAGTGACATATGACTACCACTTACCGCTCCATCGCATCCAATTCGGATTTTCGCTAAGAGGTTTAAAAGTTCAGCTAACGGACATAGTTGGATAGTCTAAAGGGCCCACCAAGATCTACGAGATTTCATCTAATTTCTTCGTAGCATTTTCGAGCGAACAATTAGTAGGCAGAATTCAGATTTGTCGACCTAGTATAGTAGTAATAGTATTCTTACTCTAACATTAGTCGGAGCCGAAACCAACCAAGTAATTAATTAAGCGAGGAATAATCAAAAATAGAGGTAAGAGGAACTTCTTACGCTCCTGTTTATAAAGCGAAACTATTCTTTGGCTAATGTATAAAAAGCCCCTACTTGCCAAGGAAACTCAGCCTTGTGTTCATTTGCGCCCCCAAATCACTTCCTCGTCTGTGCTAACTACCCACAAGAAGTTAAAATAGAAAGACACAAAAACTGCTGCAGCACGTTATAGGTAGGTCCAAGAGCAATATGGAACAGCAGTAGCAGAATAAAGAGGAGGCAATACACATTATTAATATCAACTAAGGATATAAGGCTTATTATCTCTGTGACAAGTTGAAAGAAAGTCTTTGAATTTGTGATTCCTAGTTCTACATATGCTCTAAGATCAAGGTTTATTGTTGGCTAGAGCAATGTTTACCGAGTCCGAGAAAAATGTCTCTGTCTCTGGGATTGCTATGTACTTCACTGCGTCTGGGGTTATCTGTGCCTGCTTCCTTTTTGTCCTGCTTCGGTCGGTTGTCCCCACTCCCGCCCGCATTTCGTGTTTTGAAACTGATCCTCGATTTCATGAACCCCGGATCCGGGCTCGCCTACAGTACATAAACCATCTGAAACCCATCACCTGGTCATGCTGTCAACCAACCCTGGAGAATTGTTATCTAAAGAAACAGAGCGTCAGTAGGTATTCTGCACAGCACGGTGGTAATTAGATTTTCAGGAGATGATTTGTTTTGCAGCCGCGCTTTCCTTCAAAACCCTTCCGCATATACATACTATCTTTACCGCCCTTTATTTTGTACCGTGTTACTTGTCTACGCAGAGCAGATCAAAAGGATGGAGGCTCACCTCGCAGAATGCTGAGCTTAAATGTCTTGTCAAGTGGGATCTTGTGGTATGAACGGTATATGCCAGCATCTTGAGATCTATCCTCTCCCCTGTACAGTAAGTATTGTATACTGGCCAGCTGGGTAAGGATTTGGCACCCTGCTCGTCTACAGTAATTTTATTGGCTGGGACTACTCCGTTTGATCGATACCTTGTTGCACATCCCTGAGGCCTAAGCGTTGGCCACTATACAAGGGAGGTGACAACCGTGCACTATTTAATAAAGGTTTCGCAAACTTCTCGATGTCCTGCATTGATGTTTTATAGCAATCCCATCTTACAGAAGCCTAAATTGACTTATCTTTGCCAAATCATATTGCCTCTAGAGGTAGATATGCATTTTTTTACATGACAGGGCTTTGTTTTACAAAGTATTTCAAGCAGATCGAAACAACTGCCAAGGGAATTTGATTCGTTATCTTCCTGGAGCTGAAGTAGCACACCTTCAAATGGTAATAGCAGGTATGGTAATCCTTAGCGCTTTGGATCTTTACATATCCTTCGTTCTTCTACGATGTATTTACTATTGCTTCTAGAACTACAACCTTCCACTTTTTTAACATGACGTCCTCGAAAAGTCCCTGGATTCGACTGGAATCTGCCGATGATGATATAAGACCGCAGCCCACTGGTTCGGAGTATCTTCTCGTGCATCAACAGCCAATTCCTCTCCCACCAATGACGCACTCAACGCAATATTCCTCAGCTTTGGATATTGAGGAGGGATCTGCGGCAAAACGCAATAGAAAGAATAGAAGCAGAATTCCATGGGGTGCTTCTAATATCTATACTTGCTTTGCTAGTTGGGCCTGTTGGGATCGATTTTGTGATCGATTTTGCGATCGATTTTGCGACCGGTTTTGTGATAGGTTTTGTGATCGGATGTGTGACCGTAAGTATTTTTGGGGAGGTTTCATCTTCCAAGTGAAAGGCTTATCACGTCTTGAAGAAGTACCACTGACCTTTGTTCTAAATAGGCTGCTGTGATCGTATGAGTTTCTTTCTATTTAAATCAATTGTCCCAAGTCTTTGGTTAATACGCAACTACTAACTTCTAACGTGAAAGGCTTCTGTGACCGTAAGTTGCCCCCCTATTCAGACGCGAGACTCGCTATACAATTTTTACCGGGGTTTCTTTTTAAAATTTGAAGTTTTCCATATCTTTTATTTCTAGAGGAAGCAATATTGATTGTGGATCAAACAGGTTCCTGTGACAGATGTTGTGATAGATGTTGTGATAGGTGTTGTGATAGGTGCTGTGATAGGTGTTGTGATAGATGCTGCGATCGTAAGTATTTTCACTAAGGCGTTTTTTATTACAAGCAACTTGTAGAGTCTTGAGATAGTTTCAATGCGGGAAGCATACCTCATAGCTTCTGCAGAAGAGAAGAAGAGATACTGACCTGGAGAACACATTAGGATGCTGTGATCGCTGCTGTAATCAATGCTGCGACAGGTACGTACTATACTTTCAAAAGCTGGGAGCTGACTGGGTATCTGCTAATACGTGGACATAGATGCTGTGGGGAATGCTGTAATCTTTGTGGACAAAAGTCTTAGTTCAAGGATCATTAGGTTTATTTGGTTGGCTAAACCCAATCACTTAGTTCTTCTGCTCTGTCGGACTTTCATACTTCTGTTACCCTACCATTTTCTTCATCTCCATCTAGCAGGATCGCATACATCCAAGTCCCCAGGCTGAATTAAGCTCCGAGCATCCTTGATCACCAACCCCGAGTGGCCTCTTAATAGAGCCCTATACTCTGGTGCGCCGGGTCTCACGACATTATCCGCTACAACCACTGTATTCTCCTTCAGCGGGCCTAACCGGGCTTCTCTTTCTCGACGAGAAAAGACAAAATACTGGCTTCGTGCGGCCCAACGCTGATGAGGAAGTTATGCTTGAAGGAGAACTCTTCGATCACCTCAAGGAGTTTCACAGGACTTACACGGGTTTAAGATGGATTTAGGTGAGAGAGGCCGAATTTGAGGACATGGGACTGTGAAGTTAATTGGATTGATGTGGAGAAGGTTTAGGTTACTTGTCAACTGATGAACTTCGATGCCGGTTTGAATGGATTTCTTAAGGAAGGATACTTCTTAACTATCGCTCCAAAGTCTAGTTGGGAAGTCCAAGTTGATGCTGTAGGGATATTAGGGGGATATTAAGAGGAGAGAGGGGGGGGGAGCTTTAGGATGTAGAGAGTGCAGGATGGATGTTTCCCCCACAAAACTAGGCACCTAGACAACTAAGAGATGGTCTAATTCGCATAGAAATTATTCTGGAGACAAGGGAACGTAGCGTGTTATCTACAGCATCTATCTGAAAGCGCTGTTAAGCGTTGCGACAGGAGGCGAGATAGGCGCTGTTATTTATTTTCCGGGGCGTTGACTAGCCTGTAACCGAGTACCTGGGGGAGGGAAATGGGGGGGAACACAGCCCAGCCTTGCCATGCGAGGCTACAGTACTCAACGAGGCTACCCTCTCTCTGTACTGAAAAATGTAAAATGTACAGGGGGCTAGCAACCACACCACTTCAATCCCACCTTTTTTCTTCTTCTCTCTCACACCACCATCAAGTCTGCTGCTTCTTCCTTACTTCTCTTCTTCTCCGTGAATGCGTATCTCAGCCATTCGTCTTCGTCCAGTCCCAAACATGGCTCTCCATCCACCACAAAATGCCAACAAACTCATTTGTTCGTACGCCTCCATAGCCCACCCCCCACTTCTTCTGCACTCTGCCTCTCACTCTGACTCTTAAACCAATACAGTCGCACCCGCCAACGACAAGACCAACTCCCAAGCCGAACAATATACCAAAGGCGCTCTTGAGCGATCGCAACTGGATCGCAATCCCCTGACACAATTCCATAATTGGTTTTCGCACGCTCAATCGAATGGCGTCCACCAACCCGAAACTGTGTGCCTCTCCACAGCTTCCCTCCCTTCAGGTCGCGTCAGCGCACGAATGGTATATCTGAAAGAGTTGGACACCAAAGGCTTCGTGATATACAGTAATTTTGAAACAAGCAAGAAAGCACGAGATATCGCCAACGGAAACAAATGGGCCAGTCTGACGTTCTGGTGGAGGGAATTGGAGAGGCAGGTTAGAGTTGAAGGTCGCGTCGAGAGGTTAGTACTCTTCTCGTTTCGAGATGCCCACATTGGAGATCATCGTTGCTCGCACACCATGTTCTCCGAATTCTTTGAGTAACGATAGGACTGCTGCTAACCCGCTCGTCCAGGATGACAGCTGAAGAGGGTCAGGTCTATTTCAATACGCGGATCCGGGGGTCAAGAATAGGTGCTTGGGCAAGTCCGCAAAGCCAGGTTCTTGAGAGTAGAGAAGAACTAGAGAAGCGGGTCGCCGAGGTGGAGAAACGATTCGAAGGCGAGGAAGAGATCCCAATCCCTGAATTCTGGGGAGGTTTGAGGATTATACCAGAGATGGTAGAATTCTGGCAGGGCAGGGAGAGTAGACTGCATGACCGCTTTGTATACAGTAAGATAGGGGAAGGCGAAGCAGTATTAGATGGAGAGTGGAAGATTGAGCGGGTGAGCCCATAGACCATGACTGCAGAGGATGACACTACTATGTAGACAAGAATGTATTATGCACCACTGGCACCACTTGATATCGTGGTCAGAAGGTTCTTACAGGTCATTGAGACAGTTCTCTGGCTTTGTGCAACTACTTGAATCTTGTAATGGCTGTGGGACCATCTCGACCGTCGCGTACACTTACTTAATTGCTTCGACCATTACAAGTCCACTCTGCACAGTACAATCAACCAGGCCTTTTGAGAGAAATTTATCAATACCAGCTAGCTACATTGTATGCGTCTAGCAGAAGTTCAATTACCGGTACTTTCTAGCACCTTATGAATTTCTAGACTGGTCACCCCGCATTAGACTACTGAAAGAAGCTTAGTTGAGTAATTTAACACAATAGCTATTATTGTACAGTACCGTAGCGACCAGTCACCCCGCATCCCATCTTACAATTTACCCGCACAACCCCTCAACAACACCTGAAGTAGTACATTTCGTCGCTTACCAAGTCCATTGAAGATGTGAAGGGCGCGGCGCTTCACCTTGCAAGTCCAGGCCCATTGGTGTTTGGCCTAGGTACATATATATATGCCTTCAATGATTATTAAGGCTGGCAGATTTCCGTTGTTCAGACTTCACCTTCCCACGATGCGAGGGACTTCGACATCACAACTTCATATATGTACACGAAACCTGCCATGGCTCTGCAAATCTTCTTCTTCCTCATCTCAAGTTACTTGTTGTATCTTGCAATTACCGCCGAGTCTCTCCACTCGTGCGGCGAAACTTTATACAACCCTTCAGAGGTCGGTCCTAGTCTACTTTGCCAGTCAGTTCAGTTGGCCATACAAGAGAATTCATCTTGTTTCTGGTCTTTTCTTTCTTCGACGCGTTTCTTCAAACATCAATACCGCTTAATGGCAATCATGTATATCTCCAATCTGCACACAACTTCAAATCATGTTTCTATTCACCTTTACTTGGCTCGTCCTCGCCCTGATGTTAACAACAACGGGTTGCATCGTTCCGTTTTACACCATTTCTTCTAATGCGTCAGAACAGTACACATGCTTCGATACCAACCTTTTATGTCCCGTAATAGATCGACAGCCAGCCCTCAGATGTGGTGATAGTTGCTATATGCCAAATCTTCATTCGTAGGTCATCCCCATCCACAGAACTTTGGCGAAGCAGAATAATTTTACTTTCAAGGCGAACAGCCTTAGAGCTAACGAGCACAGATGCACAGATGGTCTATTGATCAACCCACGAACTTCAGGTGAGTTACCACATCTCATTCAGCAAGCCGGCTGCGATCTCTTTCAATTGGGTATGCTGATTATGCCTCAAATGCAGCATCTCTTCATTCATTTTGCGTGTTCATTTGTTGACAATGCCAGATTCAATATTAGCTGCGTCTGATACCTCCGTCAATGAGACAACAACACTTCATCTCAGCGATCCACCCTACGAAAACTACTTCTACTCAGATTCTCACGCGGCGTCCCAGGTCATTGTCACGAGTCCTCAACCCGACAGCAATCTAACCATAATCTCACCTCGAGTTATTGTTGCATGGCCAGCTGGTAACAGCGGCATCGTGACCTACTTTGCGCCCGAAAATGGCATCAACGGTACTCTTGGTATTCAGCTCTTGAACTCTTCATCCGATATGTCGCCACTGAGCCCAGTCTATGAACCCTCAAGTATAGGATCGAATGCAACCGTTGGAATCAGTACACAACTCGAATTAAATAGCTCTGCAATTCTAGGTGTCGCCATTCTAGGAAGTGTGAGAACAATTCGAGACTTTACCGAAGGCCCCAGTTCGTTGCATGCGGAGATACAAAACGCAATCAAGTACGAAGTCATCCCAAATGGGGTCCAACTAAGCAGACTCTGGTTAGATAACGTGACCACCACAAGTGTTGCTTTTACAAGCCCAGCCAACACTGTGCAACTTGATGGCAAGACAGTCAAATTCCAAGCCGGAATCTATACTTTCAATGCCTCGTTCAACTACCCTCAACTTACACAGCTAAATTCAAAGCAGGTCTTGACTCCAGAATCCTTTGACTTGATCGCAGAATCACAAGAACAAACAGAGTCCCTCTCATTCCTATCTTATACGACGAAGCTTACCGCGGGTGCGTGGCGCTTCTTGACCTATTTTGGGCGTGATTCAATGATTTCGGCTCTGTTGCTGCAGCCGGTATTGAGTGAGGGTGAAGGTGGAGCATTGGAATCGGTTATTGCTGCTGTGCTTGAGAGGATAGACAGCACCGATGGCTCTGTTTGCCACGAGGAGACTATTGGGTTAAGTTTCCATTTATTTTGAAAATTCAACTGTTGGCTGAATTTAGTCCCCCTCCCACGTTTCTTTGTTTCTAGACAATAAAGTTAATGCTAACTTGAGCATAGTGATTATGCTACCTGGTTAAATCTGCAAGACAACATTGCAAGCACTGCGCCTTCATGTGACTACAAGATGGTAGCTTCGTTCTCGCCAGTCAAAGGTGTTCTAGCTAATTATTATAGATTGACTCGGATTATTTTCTGCCGGTTTTAATGGATCGTTACTTTCTGCAGAGTAACAATAACACTTCACGTGCGCCCGACTTCCTGGCGTAAGCTTCAGCTCTTTACTCGTTTTATCAGCACTCGGCTTGCATAGCCGCGCAATTTTTGTTTTGATGCTAATTTGAATAGAACGCGGGCATCATTCTTTCCTTCAAATACCAATCTCACCTACCTCGACCTTGCCAAACTCAGTGCTGAAAAGATCATAGCTACATCAGCCTCCTTTGCGGCACCAGGTAATCAAACAGTTGACAACTTGATCCGACTCAAAGAAAGCGAACCTGTCGGCCAATGGCGAGATAGCACCTATGGCATAGGAGGAGGTCGCATTCCCTTCGACGTCAATACGGCTCTGGTTCCAGCTAGTCTCCGGAGTATTGCAGCTTTGTCCGCTGCAGGAATCTTTCCTTATAATACTAACATGCTTAACGACTATGCTCAGACGTGGGAGGACTCAACTCTCCAATTTTTTGAGATCTCCCTTCCAGAATCTGAAGCATAAGAACGAGTCTCAAATTTCGCTTCCATTGCACCAACTTACAACTACCAAGTATCGGGTCTACCATCACAAGCTTCCTCTATAGACTCGAATCTTACCTTCTATGCCGTAGCATTGGAAGGAAACGATGATCTCGCCCAGGTAGAAGTAATGCACACGGATGACTCCTTCCGCCATTTCTTTCTAAATACTACCAATCAATCACAACTGACCTCATTTCTCAACTCCACGGCCAACAACGTCAAGCGACGTTTTCCAGCTGGATTGATGACCGATGTGGGAATGGTCGTTGCAAATCCGGCATTTGGTTCACGTCCAGTTTATGCAGAGAATTTCACAACTTCGGCATATCATGGAACTGTAATTTGGAGTTGGCAGCTTGCTATGATGGCAAAAGGTCTCGAGTTACAACTCGCTCGCTGCTCTTCTTCTCCTCAGCCAGACTTCTGTTACAACCCCACTGTCTATCAAAACGTAAAGGAGGCGTACAATACTTTATGGAGTAGCATCGAGGAGAATGAAAGCCACTTAAGCACGGAAGTTTGGAGCTGGGTCTATAATCCTGGGGCGGATAAGATGGTTTATGTGGATTTGGGGGCCTTGCCGCCGCCTCCTGGCGAAGCTCCTACTGAAAGTGATATTGTACAGTTGTGGAGTTTGACATTCTTGGCTGTTAGGAGGAATGAGGGGTTGAGATGATCTAATTCTAAAATGAATGCCAATTCCACATTTCTCAATGCCGACTTCAGGCAACTAACTTCCTTCTCGTCGTGATTTTGCTCTTGGTAGAAAACGACGCAGAAAAATCCAACAAATTGTTGAAATACGCTCAAACCCTCATCAATCAGCGGTCCCCAAGCCCTAGAAGTGTATTTCTTTCTAAGTTTGATGTTTTTCTCTCATCCTCGAATCAGGTGTCAATATTCACTAGTCCACAATAATCTTACCCACTGCTAAATTTATATAAATTTATGAAAGTACCAAATGCAGTACTTAATTTTCCTTTTTGCAGATGGGAACAACAATAACCGGAAAACAATCGATAACACAATGGGGAGGTCATCACCCAGAGGTATTGCGGACTCATCAGTAAGATGATTGAGTAAACAGAATATTAATCAAGAAACGAACCAACATGTTGCCTCGCCGAGTCATAGTACGCGAGTCGTTAAGTTGTGTCTTGACTGAATATTATAAAACTAGAAAAACTTCATTTTAGGAACCAGTAGCATATAGCTAATTGAAAATATGATGAGGTCCTCTGATTTAAATATGTAATTCAAATTAATTATTGCAAGAGCAGTTACATTAAGTAGAAAGGAGGGATAGCATTTATAAATGGGTATTGTAATGCAATTGTAGTTAGTTTTCAAAAGGACATGCTTCTACGAATCCGGTATCGGTGAAGATTGCAGGAAGCTTGGGATTCTGGGAAGATACGTGGAGTGTTGTTTTCTTTTGCTTATTTCCATACAAAATGAGTCATTCCTGATGTGCGGCATTTGCGCGTAGGGCGCTACAATTGAAAATTAATTTAGTGGGGAAGATGCCCACTGCGAAGAAGCAAATATGGAAAAATGAAGATATACTCCACCACGTGACTATAGTGGATCTTAATGGCTGATATGAGGAAATTGCAGTTGCGGCTTTTTTCTTTTTGGCCTATATCAAAGAGTAAAATAATAGGAACAATGGCGAGCTCAACATGGTACCCCTAGTTGAAGGAGCAGATGGAACGGAGGAATTTCACAGAATGAGAGATGGCACGCCGTTAAATTGAAGTTTAAATGCATGCTACTTCAACGTCAGGATTGTAAAGGTACGCTTCTTTAAGGTCCGAATTTTCAGCTACTTCGTATGTAAATAGTAGGTTACCTTCATTTTCCTATTTTCTGTGATGGAAACCACAAAAGCTAATTTATTGTCAACAAAAACTCATTACTGCGTCTTCATAAGGACGCTGAGGTAGAACTCACTCGTGCTTGCACTTGTAGCATTACTAGGGCCTATAATTTATTAGAAGCGTCTTAGGCATACTAAGATTAGTTAAATTCCGTAGAAAATACTCCGTTTTCAAAATTTTCAGCATATCTAGCACTCTTCTTCTACCTACAGTAGTTATAGGCCCGGTAATGCCACGTTTTACGAAAGGCCACTAATCTAACGTATAACATTCATTTAGGGGAGAGTACTGTAGGAAGTGACGATGTGGATTAGTGAACCTCTGCAAACGTAATTCTTGTGCGAAATAGTGCAGCAACTTTCGTAACAGATAGGGCTGTGCACTAATAACAACGTCCCCACAACCCCAAATTAATGAATGCTGGAATTGCAAAGGCCCTAACTTGTAAACGCCCCAGGCTCCTTTCGGCGGATTTGGGATGCCTAGCCATGACATCTTTTCCCCACATGGCATAAAGTTTTCAGTGACGGAATTCTGGTGGTCACGCAACTTCATCCACCTCACGTATCACAAGCATAAATTCAAGCTTTGTTTAGATCTTCCATCCCTGGCAACTTTGCTCCGCTTTCAGCTCTCCAAGGATATTCGTTGCGCCCCAGGTCCTAGGTTTTGACTACAGGCTCGCTTCCGTGGATAAAGTTCGCTCTATATTGGATGGCGGGATATTCCAGCTACGCCACAGGATAAGAGATGGTTCTGGAGTCATGATGGTGGTGCCTGCATTACCCGACTAGTAACTACCGAGGCGGTTCAAGTGTCTAGAAATTGGGGTTATCTAGATGCATAGTACATTTGGTTGAAACTAACGACCGCCTTATTTTCTCCCATGTACTCTTTTGTCCTCGCGTATCGTTTCCCAAGTATGCGTAGTACATTGTACAGGCCGTTTCTAGCCTTTGTCTAAGCAATATTCAAGCAGTGTTGCTCAAAGCTCTTTTACTAAAGGCCAGTTAGAAAGACGCCTAAACTAGCCCATTCGATAGTATGCATATAAGCTGTTTAATTCTTTTGTTGAAATGCCGGAGAGATTGCCGGTCTTGTTCCGATGTCCTCTCCATTCGTCACATTATTACGAAGTAGCTCGGCCATGTTTGCAGGTGGTCCCCACACCGTCATGGAACGCCATGTCTGTTCCCATACTTTATATTATTGGCTCCGGGAACAGAGCTGTTGACTATTCCGCTGCCATACTAAATGCAGGCGAGACAAAACTCGAGTCGTGACTTAGCGAGCCAATGTTCGCGGTTGGTGGCGGCGAAGATCGACCACTATTGAGCGTCGAGGCTGGAAAAGTCCCAATGAGGTAAAGAGAGTACGGCCAGCAGCATTTATTGCTTGCAGCAATCAAACGCGTTGCGATATTGAATCGTGTTTTGTCTGATCCCAAAGTGTTTATTCTGAATCAACAACAACAACATCTTTCTTGAATGCTCTGTGTTATGTAGTGTTGTGTATTTTTTTCTTTTCTTTTCTTTTCTTTTTTTTTTCAAGAGATACATCAGCAGAGTAAAAGAGACATCTGGGCATAGATGATTAGATCCTTTTAGGGTTTGTAGGCATTGGTAGATCCCCCACGCCCGCCTAATTGCAGCACATCAGAGCCACCTCTAACAGTCCAAACCGATGGAATCACGATGGAAGTCTCTCTTCTCACGCAACAAATCCAAGGGCAAGTCTCGTGAGCAAAGCAACGGCAATACCACCAGCAATCATGTCGCTACCAAGTCACGATTCGGTACTCAATCATATGACTCTGCAGTCGCATCGAATTCGCCCATCAAGGGATCATCTCCAGCCGCCGGCAAGGGCCTTACCAAGGTGCTGGACGAGATCCAGAAAAAGGCCGGTCTGAGGAGGCAGTCTGAGTCCACTGTTGGATATGCAGAACCTCCCAATATCCCACGATGGCGAGAGGATGTGATAGACCGACCAAGAACAGCACCCCATAGCGAGGGTGCATCGGGGGGTCATGTACCAACGAAAGATGAATACAGCAGCCCACTGCCAGCATTTAGAACCAAGTCACCACGAACTGCCTTGGGGCAGCACCAACCTAGACAATCAATAGACACCATGAGACGTAATACTTCTCTGGCAATTCCGGGTCGATTTAGATATATCCAGGCTTATCAGCCCAAAAGGAAGCCCGAGAGCGGCTATGTTCCCAGCTACATTCCGACCCAGTATCCGCAAGTCTTTTTACATGCTCGAGACCGATCCACTGCTTCAAGTTCTCGCGCATCGTATGTAGATATATTGGATGCACATGGTGCTCTGGTCAATTCGAAAGACTCGTTGCAGAATCGAGTTTTAGCATCGGGGCTTCGTGGCTATGGAGAAGATGTAGCTGACAGGAATATCGCTGAAAATGGGATCGTTATCGACGGATATGGATTCGAATCTTCCCAAAACGACTACCGACGAAAGATGTATACCAACCTAAGAAGCAGCAGCGGCAGCAATAATGATGGAATGCGGGATAGAGTTGCACTTTTCGAACATGCACTCGACGATGTGTATGGAGGTGGTGATGACACGCCGCCACGTTCAAATACGCCGCCACTCTACTCAAGCCCGCTGTCTCCAAGGCCATCTCAGAATCGCCAGGCTATGTTGGCTATGCAGGCTATGCAGGCCATGCAGACTCAGAAGCAGATGCATCAATCGGCTGCTCTCAAATCCCTGACTGCTTCTAGTCCTCGAATCGATTCAACATCATCCTACCAGACTGGTCGAACTGGGCGTGACGATGTCAGAGGCAATCGACGAAGTAGAACTATACCATCCAATGCGGCTGCTGATGCCATTGCTGAGGCTTTTGAACCTCCTTCCCCAGATCACCGTCGCCATTCTTTTCAACCGCCTAAGGCCGATACTCCTACTATACCTGAGCGTGCCAGAGCTCGTGCTTTGTCCCGGGATACAGAGTCAATTAACTATCTCTACAACAACCAGGACTACTATGACTTATCTATGAAACCGGTGAATTTCAACCGTGGCCAAACAGTATTGTTAGATAGCTCAAGACAGAATCACCTATTAGGAGCATCTCCAATTGCTAACGAGTCTCGCACAAGACCTCGAGCCACATCAGCCACATCCGTCGATTCCCCCTACTCTATAAAGAGATCGTCACTTCACTTGCCACAGACAAAGGACATCAGCGAATTAATGCCTCCGCGCTCATCTCCCGTTTCTCTCAAGAAGCGATTCTCCGCCGACTCGAGATACTCGGTGGATATCAAGGACCGCAGCTCTCCAGTAAAAAAACCGCGTCCCCAGTCAATGCATAACAATCCTCTACCATCGTTGAGCCTCCACAGGATAGCTGTGTCATCAAATCATCAAGGGACTCTGACCCCTAATAGTCTATACAATGTTGGCAGTCGCAGGTCACTCCCTGGAACAACTGAAGCACCATCGGTCTATGGCATCGTAGACTTGACCAATACCGTTGACACAGAAGTCATAACAAAGCAATTGCCACGTACGTCTCACATTCCACCTATCCGCGCTCTCCGCAGTCAACGATCACCGACAACTCTGACGACTGCAGGTACGCAGCTAACACAAAGCCATCAGCTGTCTCACACGAATTTGTAGCGCCAACAGTGCACCATATCCAGGAAGAAGACGTCACACATGAAATTCATACCCACGATGTATTCCACGGTATCCTTCCTGTTATAGAGACTGAGGTTCTTCCCACAAAACACTATGTACAAGCCCCTGATAGTAAGAGTCTCGTCGAGATGCCAGCAGATCGAGTCGCGGGCAGAACAAAAAACCCCAGCTTCCAGACCATGCCCCCGGCTAGATCAGTGAAACGCAACTCGTATCCTACTGGAGCAGCAATGCACATTGGGAACCTCGCGAGTAAAGATCCACTTCTGTCTATCCAGCGAAGGAGCATAACGATGGATGAAGCACCAAGGATAGAATCTATATGGCGCCACCCCCCAACCATGGAGACTGGTGGTACTGCGTCTGGGAAAACCGTTCCCATGATTTTTGATGATTCAGCATCATTTAGTGATGACGATGCATACTACGACGTTCGACCTGAGATTAAGAAGCCCCATCACGGTAAGAGTGAAGAGGACCTGTTATTTAGAGCCAGTGGATATGGCTCTGGTGGAATGCTACCTGGCCTCAACAAGAGTGCTAGACGGCCCATGACCATAGGCAAGGATGCACATGTTTCGTTCGCCAAGGACCAACATCCCGAGGATCGGGAAAGCACAGAAGAGGATGAGGAAGAGGAAAACTTGAGACCGGAGGAAAGCCAAGCTGCTAGTTCTTTGCAAAGACGACGCGAGGCCAAAGAAAAGTTGAGACGGGCTTACGAAGAGGAAGGCATTAAAGGCGTGGTGAACAATTTGAAAGTGCTGTCTGGTACTAAATAGAAGTTTGAGAACTTATCTTATTTGTTTGTTTCTTCCCTTGCTTTTCATCTGAATGCTAGGTTTTGGAGGCAATAAATTCGCATTGAGGGGGAAGGACTTATCGAAAACACTCACTCCGACGTTGTGGAGAATAGCTGTGCAACTTGCATGTATGCTCATAACGTCTTATTCTATTGTAGGAATGGCTATCTATATGAATTTCATTCTTCACTTGCTGCTGTGAACGCATTTCAATTCTACCTACTAAAGGAAAGTTTGTTGTCTGCACATTTCTTGGGCTACAATTCCTCGTTTGCATCTAGGTATGATTTTAATTTCATTACACTTCTCTAGAGCCCTAGGTGTTAGTAAATCTTTTTAGGCATTGTATACTCTAAATATAAGTCTAAGTC
>JAJONI010000961.1:0-16264 GCA_022190145.1 Pezicula rhizophila
CACAGGAACTCTACAAAGTCTTAAGGTGTATATAAATCATAAATCATAATCTTCGTTCATTCTAGTCATAACATTATGTCACTAAGCCTAACCACCATTCCATCGTATGCTTCATGATCATTCCTCGTTCCTCATTCATCATATCATGTCTCTATAATCATAATAAATCCTTTTTTTTGCGTTCATTCCCACTTCCGCCACTCTTCAGTCAATCTATTCAGTTCCCTCGAAACAGCAGAATTCGCACCGATAGAGTCTAAGCCCCCAGAATTATTGATCCTCCACTTCAAGTCGGCTACATTCGCCTTGTATGCCTGCTCCACTGTCTTCCGCTCCCTCGCCTTACTGGCCAAGTATCTATAATCGTCTGCCTCGACGGCCTTGTCGAAGACTTCTCTCATCCTGGGTGAGTATAATTGACACGAGGCTCTTGGGATTCGAGTTGAAGACTTTGTGAACATGGCTGGTATAGCCTTACGCTTTTCTTGCAAAGGATAGATGATCTCGTCGTAGCACTCGTCACAGACGGTGAATTCGGGAAGCTGGGTTATGATGTACCAGCGACGGTCGTGTATATCAACATCATGTTGGCATTCATCAATTAGCGACATGTGCTTAGCAAGCTCAGCAATCTCGCGCGTATCGGGTGCGCAATCCAACTCTTCTGCTGAATTGGCAGTCGTCTCTAGAGCATCAAAATACTTGACGAACCGCTTACTATCAAAGCGGAGGTCGCAGACTCTTGGAGGGCCCGCAGGGTGTGAATCAATTCTGACGAACACACCTCGAATTGCAGGAAGTAAAGTCTCAACAGACTTGACACAGCTGGTACATACATCGAAATTGTGAATGGGAAGTCCAGTCCGAGGATCGATGATTGAATGCCACTGCCGAATGGCGTCGTGCTTTCCCAAGCATGGCTGTACCGATGTTGCTGTCTCTGTCAGTCCATAGAACAAGCCAAGATCTCGTCTCTGTTCCTTCAGAGTTAGAAGCCATGCTATCCGATACCAGGGTGAGCTACCAAAATCGCAGATAACTTCTACATCAGGGGGACGCCGAGGTGCAGGTATAAAATGATTACGGAACTCGGTCTTTGCCATGGTTGAATTGTAACAAGATGGGCAAATATCAAATCCTTTAAGCTGAGGCAGAGTAAGCCAGTCATGATGATCGCGCGAGTACGTTGTCCGCGGGCAGGTTGGAAGCGGAGCAATACTACCACGCTCAATATCTTCCGAATATCGACGATACGATCCTACTGGCTTTTCCAAACTCGTTGAGCTAGGAGGTGGGCGAAATCTAGGAGGCTGCCAATAAGATTTGCCTTCCCCAGGGGTGCGCATACTTGGAGATCTCGGCTCATTGTATTGCGAAGCTATAGGTGATCGAGCATGAGGAGTTGTTGGTATTGGAAGTGGGAGTGATGTCTGCGATACTGCAGCAGGTGATAGTTTTGATGCATTCCCGCTTGGTTGGCGTGACTGTAATCGCGGAGGTGCATCCATGGGGTCAAGCTCGGACGCACGATGATTCGTATCATTCGAAGCGACTGGCGTGTTGGGCGATACAGGTCGAGAAGAAAGTCTTCGAGTATTCGCTCTTGGGAAGGTCTCGCTTCGATTGTTCTCCAATTGATCACCTCTTAGAATCTGGCTTGGTGATACGTTAGGTGATGGAAGTGGTGAGGCATATCTGGAAGAGACTTTGGCATCAAGTGGACTCTTTCTAGTGCTTGAAGGAGACCTGCGAGGTCTATTATAGTCGTCAACTGGTCGGAGACTATGCTTACGATGGTCATGGTGACGGCCATGACGTCTACGACGTCTCTCCGAGTCGCTGCTGTGAAGCACTTCATCATCGCTACTGCTGTAATAATGCCTGAGTGAGTATTCTGATGCTCTTGGTGATACCGGAGCTTCCGAATGAGTAGAGTGCGTTCTGAGGTGCCGCTGGGCACCGTTCTCTGCAGTCAGTTGCTGTGGTCTTGTTATTTTCTCGTTTGTATTGCGTCGAGTATCAAAATTGCCGCTAGCTCGCTTGTCCTTCTCGCTTGGAGTGGTAGGTCTCGATATTCCAGAGAAACTACTTCCGCTGCTTCGGGTATCGCCATTATTATAGGGTACAGAAGAGTCGTGGAGATTAGAACAGTGTCTCGGGGAAGCTACTGAATCGAAGTAACCCTTTCTACCTCTTCCAGATGTAATAACATCAGGCGAGAGCATATACTCAGATGCAGTGCGGGAAGTTCTCGGAGTAGACTTCAAATTGTCGGATTCTACGGCAGTTGATGCATATGCTGACGCAGTTCTTCGGAATTGTGGTGGTATCTCCTTAGTCTTGAGAGCTGGAAGTTCTTGTCGGCTGCTCCTTCGTCTTTCTACTGGTGGAGGCCCAGGAATAGGTAGCGTTTTCTCTTCTTTGACTAGGTCGGGCGTTGGTTTTGATCGTTCGACATGTTGAACTGGAAGAGAGGTCCTGTGACTATCTTGCCGATCGGGTTCTGGCCTCTGTCTTGATCGTTCAATGGGCTCAGTCGGAATGTATGCCCTCTTATCCTCCCGTTTTACTTGATCTTGGCTCGATGCGGAATCTCCATCACTCCCTGTTTTGTCTCTCTTGGCCCTCCCACATCCATCCTCTCTACTTGGAGAGTGTTCATTGGCCCGTGGAATGAATACGAATCGTCTCTCGCCATTATCGTTAATAGTCTCATCTTCCTTCTTTGGTTCTGCATGCAATCTCGCCGCATCAGCAACTGTGACCTCTGCCTCTAAGATAATCGGATACTGCTCAAAAGCTCCACGCATGGGAGGTTCATCATCGGAAGAGCTTACGCTCGTAGAAGATAGCTCCCTAGCCAGTGATTCGACTTCATCCTCGCAAGTTGGCTTAGGAGGAGGCGGGCCGGTTGGGGGTCGCGGAGCTCGGTTTCGACTTCTACTCCTATGGCGGTTTAATTCTCTATTTTCTGCCTCGAGCGTGTTTCTACTCCGACGTTGCGCCTGCTCAGGATCGAGTGTATTTCGATTTCGACGAGGAGGTTCCGGATCTTCGATGGCGCGTAGAAAGGACGGCGCATTGGCAAAGGGCGGAGTTCCAGATGTAGGAGTTGAACTATATATCTATCAGTCAGCTCAGTCTTGTGGTCCCAGCAGCTACGTAGCACCGACGCAGAAGTACTCCTCGCCCTGGAAGTCTTGTAATAACCATTCAGCAAAAGATCGTTGATATCCCTTTCGGAATCCTGGCGTCGATGCTGAGGACCTTCCATACTTGCTTTCCGTCTCGTTCGTCTGCTCTGCCTGTCTCACAGTAACAGCATCCAAAGCGTAATGATGCTGTGGGCCATAAAGCTTCAAGGGGACAGGAAGAAGGAAAAGCGAGAGAATGTGGTACGGTGCTCCAGTGCTGTCGTCAAGGTTGTTCACATATTATCGTTCTGCATTCATTCACATACGCCCGTGTTGCATGCAGTAGTGCTATTTCCCCCGTACTCGGTGTTCGTTGCGTAAGGGCAAGGTGTGTTGTAGAATCGAACCGAAGGCGAGCTGAAAGTGTGTGTACGGCGCTTGTCAGCAAGTCTTGTGGGTGCTGCAAACTCGAGAGTCGCAGTTCTCGAGGCATGCGCCGGAGCGCACTTTGCCCCTCCTTTGTATCCACGGCAGCCCCTCACCACCCGGCCACCACCACATGGGAACAGGCGCTATGAAAGATGAACATGAACCGCCTCACCCACACGAACAGGACTCGTAATAATTGTCAGGGAATGCTACACCAAACCACAAGAGCATGAAGATCCACGAAAGAGCGGTGGGCCAGATGAACTTTTCATTCCTGATTTCTCTCGTTTCCCTCTAGCACCTCCCTTAATCATGCATCAATTGGAAACTAAAAAAGCAAAGTGGCAGACTTGCATGCGGCAAGCAACCAAAAGCCTCGATTCAGTGCATGACAAGGCAACTCCATTCGATGCGGCGTGGGCTTTGATGCGCCTTTGCAACGAATAGGTCTTCGTGTGTCCCTGAAGTCAGTGATCTACACTGCCTCCCCGACCAAGAAGCGTGCCACCCGTTATGTTGCCTTTTCATTTTTTTGCCGCTGCGAGAAGCAAGGCCCTGTATGGAATCGACATACCGGTACCCGTGCCTCCTTTACGGGTTCGTTAGCTATTGGTTACGGTAAGCTAGTCTGATCGAGGGATGAGTCGGCGAGCGCGATTGCGAGTACCTGTTGGATTGATCTGGAGGCGAAGAGAGGAAGAGCAGATGTTCAAGACTATTATTATGTATACTTGATACGACGTTAAGCCACCGAATCTTTCTAACGCCACCAGTGACCTGGAGCTTGTTACTTGTCTTGCTATGCTGTGAATACTTGGTAGTACCACCATGCTAGTGTTTGGGAAGAGATTATTTTGAATTGCGATCTATCAAGATGTTCCTGAGTACCTTATTTGATTTTGTGTAACTTGTGGATAACTCAACTGTTTTGGGTAACTCGCTTGGCTTGAGGAACTTACACGATCTCAATAATCTCCGGAAGAAAGTTCATACACAACTCAATTCACACGTCCTGACAGAGAATACCATTGGTCCTATGTCGGTACGAACGTCATAAAATTACAGTCTACTCGGCAGACCTCCCTCGAGAGACTGTCTAGGCCCAATCCAGAGCAGCCACGAAGGTGCCCAAACCAAACGACTCCTTTACGACTCACCAAAAAATAGCCCATCTATGCCCACGCATATGCTCCTAACTCCTGAGAAAATGCAGTCTTCATTATTGCCAGCTAAAAACAGTCCGGCCATTAACAGACAACAATCACAAGGATACCGCCAACTCCAGGTACAGAACGTAGCCGGGTGAGTTTCCACCACCACCACAGCATCATTTCCCTAATCGTCCAAACTGAGTGCATGAGGATTTGGATTTCCAACCCAGTTCGAATTGCGCAACAAGAAGTCCTCCAGCTCCTTGTCCTCCAATTCCTCCTCGGCCTCCAGTCTCGCTTTCTCCTCCGTTTCCAGCTGTTTTCTCAACATCTGACGCTGCCTCTTTCTAGCCTTCTTTCCAAACTCCACATCTTCCCCACTAGCCTTCGCACTCTCTTCTTCATCGTCACTTGAGTCCCCTAGCTCCTCTACCCTACCCCGCAGCTCATTCGCGCTCATCTTGGCCTTCGCCAGCTTATCTTTTGGATCAACTGTGACCTCCTCTTGAAAGTCCTTGCCATTCATGCGCGCAAACAGCTTGTCGATGTATGGGCGTATGAGGATATAGCCGCCAATAATAACAATGAGTCGGACCCAACGGTTGATGTCCATACTGGTGAAGGCTTCTTTGTTGGCTCTGATGATCTTGGCTGGCCATTTTGCCAATTCTTGGAAGAAAGATATGATTTCGGCTTCGTAGTCAATTTCGGAGAAGGACTTGAGGGTTTCTTGCGCTGCTGCCGGCATGGTTGAATCCGCCATGGTTGTGGTGATGTTGAGGGATTGAATAAGTGATGGGTGATAAAGGTAGGTCCAGTGGCGCAAAGTAAATGCGATTGGGAGTCGATTCAGTAACGATACTGTCAAAGGTTCACTATAGAAGTATCGAAATTGAGAAATTTTGCGAAAGGAATTAGAAGTAGAATGAGTCGAATTCGAGTGCGATGCTCAAAGGGAAGAGGAAGAAGAAAATAGGGTGGAAGTCGAGAGGGAATTTAGAAAAAAGGCTCGAGGCTGAGAAGTTGCCGCCTCTTCCATGAAAACAAAATTTCGGCTGACTGGTGACTGACGGCTGAACTTCGGCCATCTCCACAATCGCGTCTTCCCAATTTCCAACGCGACTTTCTCATCATGCACGAACGACATCGACCTCGGAATATATCCTCACAATGGCACAACAGATGGATGATGACTTACGAGAGGTATGTCGTCTCCATCTTCTCTAAATGATGTCAAATTAAAGAGTTCTAGAACTAATCTATGGACATATAGCGCCTCAAAGCAGCCCTCTGGTTTGCAGTCGGCAAGATTGTTGACGAAGAGACTGTGCGACTAAACACAAATGCTACACCTCAATTCATCGGCGCACTATCAGAAATGGTCTGGACGCAAATTGGTACGCTGCTCACGCTTACCCTCTGTACCAAAACCAATGTCCTAATAACCAGCTACAGAGAACGTAGCCATTGATCTTGAGAGTTTCTCCCGACACGCAGGCCGAACGACAATTTCAACAGACGATGTACTACTCGTTACCAGACGCAATGATGCACTTCATGGTATAATTAAAGAATTTATTGATAAGGAAAAGGCAAAGGCTGGAAGGACGAAGGGCAAAGCCCGGGTTGTGAAGAGATGATTGCTGATTGACGGCTCGGCTTGAAGATTTCGCATGAATGAGGTTTGCGGTGATATACCCTGGCGTTGGGATGGTGTTATTACAGGATTGATTACAAAGGGCGAATAGTTGAGGCTCTGCGATTAGGACCTTATTTTCCGATTACCACCGCTACCTACCTATGGTGTTGCTTATACTGTAACCTCAATGAGGTCATGGTTTTGATTCAACTTGTGAAGTCGCTCTGCTGCGCCTAGATAAGTATCATTTATTCGTTTATTAGGACTTGGAACAAAGTCTTGCTTCGGATATTAGAGCAAATTTTTTTTTACAGATGTTTGCTAGGTTGCAGCTGTCAAGTAACCGCGTGCTTTAGCATTACCATTTGCGTATTATATAGCATACGCCCTTCTCTTCGTAGGACTGCTGAAGCAGCGCATTCTCCTTACCTCTGGAGCTCGATGGGATTAGCACAATGCCGTCAACAGCCTCATTGGTAACCCAGGTTAGTGCGCTAATCAGCTGTCTTCGACCACGGAGCTCTATAGTGTAGGAGTCACATCCACTTTATCTAGTCAGCGCATTCTGAGGAATTACCATTGGAGTTTCTAGAGAAGTTCATCCACTGCTGCTAGAAACCCGGCTGTCAAACAAAATGCCTTCAATGTTCTCCTGTTTCCATGCGTTGTGGTACTACCGAACTTTTGACACGTTCGTTTTTACTCTTTTCACTTTGAATATGTATGGAAGTTTTTGATTGATCGTATTAAATATTATTTCTATCGCAAAGATGTCCCCATATGTACAGTTCATGTAAACCTTCCCAGACCTAACACCCTATTTTGAAATTCCACTCTTACTTCAATCTCAATCCACTTAGAAAGTACCAGTGGTATTCTGAGTATATGTGGTAGCAGTTTGGTTCTGGTTGTACGGCAGATGCGTCCTGGTATAACTACCGCTATCAACAACACCCTGTTGCTGATCATATTTGTACGCGTTGTTTATAACGCTGGAATGCGTCGGAGAAGTACTAGATCTATATTTGTTGTAAGCAGTCGCATCGCTGCCGACAGCTGTGGCATCCGTAGCGTAACTCATGCGAACATCTGCTGGGGTTGTGTGCGATGGCAGAGAGTCGGGCTTCACAGCAAGACCACCGGACATTCCATAGCCGTCCTTCTTGGTCTTACGCTGCCAGAACTTGCGCTTTGGAGACCCGGCTGTATAGTTGTTAGACGGGCCGGGACCGAAAGCCCTCTCTTTCTTGTGGTGACGGACGAGGGCCAGCTCGACCAGTGCAGCGAGAACAAAGAAAATGCTGCAAACCTAATTAGCATTTGATATTTGACGTCCCTCGGCGTACGAACATACATTGCGATAATGGACACAGCAAAGCAAGCAGTTTCAAGCTTGCAAGCAGTGCGCAAACTGGGCAAGACGGTAAGTCCACCACTTCCATTCGAGACTGTGTTACTGGTATCCGTGTTTCCCGACCCAAAAGGCGTATTCACGTTTCCACTGCAGCTACCAGCCCCATGTCTTGTCTTCCACGCAACATAGATGAAAGCTCCGGTGAAGGCGATATCAAGAAGGATCGCGATGGCTGACGTGAGGAAAAAACCGGCCAAGCACCACAGCAACAAAAGACCTACGATAGTGTAGAATACTGCAGCACCTGAAATACCCTCAACAGCTCTGATCCAGTTGGAAATGGGCAGGTCGTGGTTGTGCAGTGTGGCAAGAAAGTAAGAGAAGATGGCGAGAACAACTGCAGCGCAACAGAAAAGAACGAATCGCAGGAAAGCCTGGAGAAATTTGAGTACAATGCCGCCGCCTCTCATCTTGACGATTGTTCAGAGAATATACTTTGGATTGGAGATGTGGTGTTGTTGCTCGAGGCAGGTTTTGTTTGATGGGGATGAATGGAGGGGTAGAGATGCGAGGGGTGACTGGTGGATATATGGCTCGTGCCAAGGATATGAGCTATGAGCTGAGGATCATCAATTTGCATCAGACACACATCATAACCGGCTCAAAGCAGCTGAACTTTTCTTCCCTGTTTCCCACCTCCCCCCCCCCTCGGCCAAGACTGAACAGAGTCGTAAACCTCTCAGCTCTGCCAAATCTTCCTCCATACAATTTTCATTCTACACCTTTACACCTCCACGATCTTCCCGCTTCTCGATTTGCGGCTCATATTTAATCATTTCGGGTTGAATCCGAGGGCCTCACAGGTACGCAGAAGAAGAACGAACCTATGACGACACCAAACCCTTGGCCATTTCAATCCAAAAGAAGGCCAAGTGTCGAATAACCTGCATGCGTTCCCCGATCCGTTCCTCTTTTAGTGTCTTTGCGCCTTGTTGGGGGCATTTCATTCGTGCAGAGGAGGCTTTTGTGGGGTTGGTAGAGTTTGACAAAGGTATGGGAAACGTTGCAACGATGAATGATGGTCAGTGTCCTAGCTCGACGTCATTCTTTGTTTTCTGGGGATGGTGGGATGATCGACTTTGTGGCGTACGTAGGTAGGCAAAACTGGGATGAAGCTTGCTTCAGCCACTGCACTAGCGCGAGTCATGAGCCAAGCATTGCACCCTTACTGCAAGTAAATAAATGTTATTCGGTGGACGGGTGGAACTAGCTGTTAGGGGGGGTCTAACGAATAGAAAATACTGCTTTTGTAGCCTGTCGAGAGGCAGATAGGCCACCCCGAACCTTATATGTACGCCCTATTTCTTTTTACAACAGACTAGATTTTGGCCGGTGCAACAAGACAGGCAAGGACTTTTTAGGGGCTCTAACTACTTAGAATACGCTATTTATAGCTGCGGTCCATAGAGCAGAGTTTATTGAGCGACCTGGAACTGAGGGACTCAAGTATGGGCCTTTTAGTGTTTAGTAATTCAAGTCTGAACTATTGATTGAGAGCCCTAAAGTAGGGCTCGTAATATGTTTATTTTCATCTACCTATGGGTAATTTAATTTATTTAATTTATAAATTCAGCACGGGAAATACTACTGACTTCCAGACGTATTCTGCAGTAATTGCATCATATCTCTTTCCTTGAAAAAGCAGCATATACTTCGTCGAAGCCGAATAGAATGTTGCCTCAACTGGGCCCTTAATGCAATAGTACTTCCGTCCATCCTTACGCTTGAGGATCGTCGATGCTAGATCCTCATGGGACAGATGTGTGAGACAAGCTTCTAGAACAACAAGCTTTTGCACACTGCTGCCTGTATGAATAGGTGCGAATTGACTTTTGGGGTCAACAAAAGCATGCATTCTTTCGGTTGTTGGCGAACCACCGCTAACCAAGAATTCAGCAACGAAAGTAATTTCGTGAGGCCTGTTCTCTTCGACAGCATCGCCTTTACGAATGAACTATTTCATTGCAGCTACTCTATAGCATCCATGTTTTTCAGACCAATATCTTCAAGTAGTTCTGTTAGTAGAAGTAGGCTTTAGCTACGGGATATTCAAACTTATTGCTCATCAGAGTCGTATATATTAGTGTTATAGCGGGTATCAGCTCAATGCCGTAATGTGTCCTCGCTTTACGAGATGCCACTTTAACAACAGCCAGCACGGGGTCAGTATTCCGCTTCACTTTATGCTCTACATGCTTATGATTAACGACACTGACATCTACTCGCTTCAGACCTTATAACTTTACATACTTGGCTTTGTGAGACGTATTCCGCTATTGCCAACAGACCCGAATTTTACGAAATACTCCAAACACGAAAACATGCTGTAGCTACCTGACTTACAGAAATGCTTGCCATGTTCATTCCCTGAGAAGCAGATCATCATCACAGCCTTTTGACTGCGGTATGTAAAACCACAGTGGAACCTGCCTTCGCTCTGGCACAGAAGGTATATCCCTCAGTGGACGAATTCAGCATTGAATAGCCTCGTAGTGGTGGTTCTTCATCTGAACAGCAGAAATATCTCGAGCGAAACTTCAACAGCTTTGAATGTGCTGATCTCGCAGCAGGGGGCAAGCCGCTTAAGGCTCAACCTGTAAGTAACATCGACTACATCGTTAATATTGCTCCTGGGCTAGTTTATCAAAAAGTTAAGTCGGATTCGTTTACAGAACAGAAGGTTTTGAGCAAATCAAAAGTTTTGGTTGCTGTTACCAGGGAAGGCCATTGCTCGTTTGTGGAGGATAAAGCACATTCAGCACGAACACCAACAGTGCTGGGGTGGGTTGAAGAAAAAGTAGCATGGATGAAACAGACAGGACGTATAGGTACAAAATAGGAATGAAGTAGATTTTGAAGAGTAAATTGCGTTTGAATCTATGCCGACGAGCTTATAAATATTTTGTATTATGAACCTCTCATTAATAATGCCTAAATCCTTATGTGAGTAAATCAAGTTTAAGTGACTTACCTAAATCACAAGGATACATCAGACACCCAATTCAACTAGGTTCCTAGAGTTGTTATGGAATTCCAACTTAGTTCTAGGTACCTGGCCCAGGCTTCTAGCTTAAGCGAGGGGCTGCCCTTCTTTCCTCGTACAGCTAGGTATATGTGTGTGAACGTGAACGGCGCTTCCGTCGATTCACTGCAAGATAACTAGTACAAACACAACAACCCTTGTTAATTCTGGCGAATCAAGCCGCAATCTGTTAATATCAAAGCCTTGCAATACCAGGTGATTATTACACGCCAATCCTGACATTTAGGAAGGTGAGCAGAGCTGCTTTAAACCGTCATTACACACATAAAGAGACTGCATTGGATTACTACCAATAGCCATCTTGGAAAGACGGAATTGAATCGCATTTTGCACGAACCAGAAGTCGTCATCTACGGTGCTATTATCACTCCAGGAATAAGGTGCTCAGGGCAAGCATACGATCTGGCAAATCGCCAATGGTATCAGATCAATGTCAGCTCGGACGCCTACGATGAAGAATGGATGGCAAATATCGTTGAAAACCACATTTCAACATATTACCATACATTTGGGAAGCAGACCCCATTCAACGTTATAAACGCAACAAAAGACGGTCCCTTGAAGTTCGATACACAGCCTAATCACGTTATTGCCAGACCGATTCGTGAAAAGTTACAATATCATTCCCAAGGGGAAACTGCTATTCCTATTGTTTCCTTCGATTGCTTAATAGACAAAGTCTACCTGGGTCGTGCTATCGATAGATGTCGTTGGAATGATCAAGACTGCGCATTTAAACGGATCGAGTTCGATTGCGACATCGAGGCTATTGACCGAGAAATCAAGAGCAGGGAAAACTTGCTGAAAGCTGTGGATCTTCACTACGAAACCAACAAAGACGCCAACAGGATTATGGAGCAGCGATTTAATGTTATACCGATTCTAGCTGTTGTCGTCATTGAGCAGGACGGTGATAATGACGAGGTTATAGGCATTGGCCGTATCCGGGCCAAACTCTACTGCTTCCACATCTGGTTCTATAAATCTTGAAATCACGAGAGGAGAGTTGCGAGATCTAGCTCATGGTGTTCGTGAATTGGCGCAAGCAGGGGTTATACATGGCGATATTAACGAGAGGAATACACTTAAAAAGCCTCATGAAGCAACCGCTGCGAAGGGGTATCAAGGACAGAGCCGTCTGGTTTTAGTCGATTTTGGCGATATGGCACCAGAATATAAAAATGATGCATTTGCACTTGGTGAGCTGTTCATCTGGTGCAAGGAACACTCTTCGTGGGGTGTTTTAGACCAACGCAAGGTTGAGGATGCAGCCCAAGTGCTGAAAGAGAATGGAAACTTTGACCGGGCGCTGAGTATTTTGGAGGACGAAACAGATAGGTAAAGGGAGATGGATTTTGAGCCGAGAGGTTCAATTGATAATTTGTATGAGGACGAGCGGTTGAGACAATTGAGCTTTTCTTCAGTGTCAAGACCTCATCAATCGAGTTATTAGCATCAAATACAAGTCTATTGTTGAGGCGAAGTAGAAGGTTGTCGTTAGATGTATTATCGCAAATCTTGGAAAGTGGTATTCCTTTTCCCGTGGAATCAAACCATCACCAAGTGCCTGACATTAAGAATGCGTCTCAACAAGGACCTTCTAGAGACATTGATTTAGTTGAATTAAAGAATGGCGACACTAACCCATCATCTCGAACAGAGAAAGCTTCCTTATACGATAGCCTTATAAAAATTTCTCTCCAAAACAGCTTGCCGTAAATGGATTCTATAAAATTTCAAGTGAAAGAGATGACAGTACGGTCGCCTGTTTCTCTTACAGGCTAAAGCGGTATTGTTACCTGTGATGAAGATTGATTTCGTCCCTGATGCTAAGTGCAGTTGCAACAGGAATGCTCTAGATTACTGCATTATAAGCCGCAGTAATGATTTTAGTATTAAAAGTCGATGTACTCTAAATTCTAGTGTTCGGTATCAATATACTTTAAGCCAAAGTAGACCGACTTATAGTACTCCACCGTAGAGTAGTTGCGGTTGTTGTATACAAATGCAGTATAGTCAGAATTCTACTACATAAGCTCACCTCCCCGGAGCAAGTTCTGGCTCCCCAGTATCCTACGGGCCAGGAGTTGAAGCATCGAAGGACCCTAATTTTTTTTTCTCTTTCATTATTATGTGCGTTTACGCCGCCAGAGTTGCTGAAGAAAAGTCCAGACAAAAAATAGCACAACACTCCAGACACAACGAGCAAGCAGGGCCAGCAACACTCACTCAAGCTCACAATATTCTTCCTGGAACGCCTCCCAAAATATTGAAAGGAGGAGACAGACTCTACGACCTTGATAGGATAATAATTGCATCACTAGATGACCACCTCAACTTGGAAGAAATATACGGAGACGCAAAACTTTCCCACTTCAGTCCCCAATCTAGCTTGTCCAAGTCAACCCGAACAAGAGGCCAGGATATAGTGGTACAAAGTCCCGCGGTCTTCCGAGTTGAATGCTCAAATTTATACGAGAATATGATGCGAAGTGCAGACGCCGATCTTCAACGAGCATTCTTGGAAAGCTTAAGGACGACACAGGGGCAGGGGAGTCGAGGCGATCGGGAGTCCACAAAATAGTTTGTAATCTCTAGTGACTGTTACTTCTGCGCAGTCGATGAGAAGTACAGAATAGAACACACTATCTTTTAGAATATTACTACGCTCGAGCTCAATTTGCAACTAACTCGCTGTATTACCTTCGAAGTTTGCTTTCCTGCCACCGCTAGTGGTTAAAGCCTACTGCATTGTCGTCTTCCGCCCTCAACAGTCTACTTTTTACCTTACTTGTAATTTAGCCGCACTACTGCAATTGAAAAGATTTCAAAATAGCATTAGATTTAACCTTCTCTAAAGGAGTAGCCATTGCTACGCTCGTCTTCACTATCTTCGCAGTCCTCTTTGTTTTGCTATACCTTCTTGTAGCCTTTAGCTTCTTTCTAGGCTCTGACTTCGCTCGCAGAGTCTATCCTTGTAGTAGTGCTATTTTAGCAGAACTCCACCTCCTAGGATGCGAGGTTATAGTGTTGCCAAATAAGACATGGTTGCCACCATTGACGTTGTTGCCACTATATATCAATAGAGGGTGCAATGTAGATTGCATCAGAAAAACAGTCCTTCTGCATTTTTAATCTAGTTATATTGTATTGATTTCACATACATTCTAGCTCTTTCTACAATGCTCATGTAGGAGCACATGCGCATGAGAATCGGTTCAATGAATAGACTTCGATTGAATTATTTTATTAGTAGTGCCGTCTCTGCAGAAGAAAGAGAAGAAGAAAGGAAGGAAACTAAGATACAAAAGCAGAAGCGATAGCTATCACTAGTGCCACCACATGACTAGCAGCCATGTGTCCCGTAACCATATGCCCCAACAGCTCACTAAGCACCATGAATATGCGGGATATCACTCTTGATTTTGTATATAAATATTACCTATCTTCTTCTATAGAAAATCAAGCAATTCACCATTGGCTTCCGTCTTATATAATCGAGATCATATTACCAGAATTATCCAGCAAATAGCATTGCGCAAGGATATCGAAACCCTGCGCAACAATTCTAACTTCGAGTTTGACTATCCAAGGGTCATTGTTCCTAATATTAACCCACTAGGACTCCTCGTCCAACACCATCTACGACATCGCCAAGGAGTGTACGAGAAGAAATATTAGCATGGACTAGATCCTTCGTTCAATTAGCCACTAGCCCTACGAGCTATATAATATGTGCCGAAGACTTCACGGACAGACTGAGGCTCCCAAGGCGGATTTCTTTAGCTTGTCTGCACGAACCTTCAGTATGTATGAACTGTATCTCTAAGTCCATAAAAACTGACCCAGAAAGTAAGATCTGGAACCAAATGAAGTGCCCGGAATGTAGCACGCTCCTCATATATGAAGATATTAAGAGACCTGCATATACAGAGACTTTTTTTCTAGGTACGTTTAAGAAATAATATTCCTAGTGCCTGCCAAGTTCTAATTCGAGTGTAGATATGAAGTGATATCCTTTCGCAGTGTAGTTAGCGGAGACAGAAATTTTGTATGGTGCCAAAACTGTGATTTCGGTCAACTACACGAGAGTGAGTGGAGCGTCGTAACCTATTGTCCGTTGCTTAAAATGCGGTTTCCGGTCTTGTTATGTACATTCTGTTGCTTGCCATGAGCGACTAACTGCTAAGAGTACGATGAGATAAGAATACAGCTCGAGCAAGATGAGAGGTTTGCCGAAGAGTTACGTCAAAGTGATAAACAGGTAGAGGAACAGAGACTGCGACAACGACACGAGGAAGAAATGAGGAGAGCTAGGGCTCAACAAGCGGCAGAGGCGGAGAGAAAGAAACAAGAACAGGAAAGGGCGAAGAAAAGAGAAGAGATTAAGAGAAAGCAGATGGAGAACTAGTTATATATGGCAAAAGTTCAGTCGACGACCAGAAAGTTCCCTGGGTGTCAGTGGCCTATCGAGCAAAATGAAAGGTGCGGTCACGTGATGTATAAGTCTTCAATGGACGTCCTTTACAGTTCTTGAATCCGAACCCTGGAAGTATAGGGGTGATAATGAGGTATCAGTCTGATCAAAGTGACTGGCTGATACAGGCATAAAATGCTGACATGAATTTTGCTGGCGTTCTACGAAGAATTGGAAAACCCATGGTGGTAAAATGCCGCTATTAACCCGAACATTATCCAGTTGGATATCCTAAATCAAGTGAGTTATCTAGATCAAGGGTACACTGGATTGAGTATTACGAATCATTCGAATATGGTACAGTTGCGTTACCCATTCAATGACAGTTACAGATAAAAAGGGTCCCGAAACTTGCTAACAGGTCCCGAAAAGGGCATTAAATGCAGAGCTGAATTTCGCTGGATTTGTCTGAGCGATATCAATGAGATTCGATTACATGGAAACTCGAGGCATAACCATACTTGCAAATTTCATACCGATAACCTACCACAATGAATCAACAGTAAAGTATATGAGTGACAAATTATCCAATCCAAAGGAAGAGTATCGACACTTCTGAACAAGCTTTGAATGAAACAGCCGAAACCAAATGATTTATTTGAATTGCTGACTTCCTCGAAAAGAGTGAGCTGCATAAAATTAAGTGAGTTAATGAATTCAACCTCGTCAGCCATAGATAGAATCGAGCGCTAAGCAACCCCCCCTGTTCCCCCTATTTCTAGCGAAAGGCACAGCAATTCGCTTAATGGGCTTTATTTCTACTACATATTAAACAACGTCTAGTATGAAGTTCGATTTCGAATTGATCCATTAATCCCTCCTGGTAATTCTTATCCGGATGCAGAATGTAGTCATATAACTAACTAACTTACGTAAACATGTCTACTGTTTATCGAAGTTAAGTGGACTAAATGAAGTGCATGAAGAAAGTGACAATATTTTTTTAAATCAATAAGACGTACAGTATAAAAATGGAG
>JAJONI010000962.1:5339-16270 GCA_022190145.1 Pezicula rhizophila
GTAGGATAGCATAAATAAATATTCGCTATAAAAGCCATAACCTATAATACTATGAGACAAAGAAGATATTTTAACTGTCTCTTAATCTAGTTACTGCTACAAACTCAGATTAACAGACTATGCCCCAAGCAAGGCTCTTTACTCTACTGCGAAAATCTTATATAATGTAGGATTGCCTTGTGGAGAGACATTAAGTGGCTCTAGTGGTTTAATCTCGAAGACTACAAGTGTGCTGATTTACATGAGTGCCGAATCCCTAAGCAAAGTGGCAGCCGACGGACTTTACTTTACTACATTTAGCAAAAAAGAATGTTACAAACCTGCGTTGTCGATATTGTTCCCTTCAAGGGTATAAGAGGACTAGGGATATCAAAGTGAGTTTGTCATGGCCGTCCCTAAGTGAACTGACATCCTCCTATGGAACTTCCTCAAAAATGTTGTAGCCATTATCAGGGTCTACAAACATTGCGATTTATTGTTGGATTAGTTGGGGGCCTAGAAATTTATTAACAGCTAGGAATTAATGACAACGAAACTTTGCCTATCTCTATCCTTACGGAGTAGATAGACATTTACTCGTTCTGGAGGGTGTGCACGGCATTGCCAAGTCCCCTATCCCCTAAGCGAAATCATCTATGAAATTCAAAACTTAACAACACCCAAATCCAGGAAAGGATTTCCCAACTCCGAACATAATTCCAAACCTTAGTCCAATATATCTCTCACTTTCCAAAACACCAACACAAATATTCCAAATAATTCCATCCATTATCTTGGCCGGTTAAGTCACGTGGCACGCAATGACATCAAAAGAAGGAAGATGGTTCACAGCGTCATTGATTGCCAGCAAACTCCGGAGAGCCAAGCAGAGCTAAGCCCATTGGCAACCCTGCTTTGAGCAACTGCGCGCGCGCCTACCTTTGAAAACAAGCTTAAAGAGGTTTAAACAGTGGCAGTGCATCACATCCATCACCCTGCGTCACTACTGCTCCACAACACAAGAGCTGAATATCACCTCACATCATATCCACTTTCACCATCCACCTCTACTTTAACCTTCACCGTTCGGAATCAAAAACATAAATCGTAGTTGATATCACACAATCACACCATTATATCCCAAGTACTTATTCGTAGAATTTCCTCTTTTCAACTTCCAGTCGTGTCGCGAAAATCAAGTCACACAGACAACTTTTTGCGCAAACTACAAAGACCGGATACTGCAAGTGGACTACCTACGACTAGGTTCGCAAATCAACAACAATATGATAGAATTAAAAAACCTCGTCGCGCGATCTTTGCAAGCAAGAGCAATATGTAGAACAGGGTTCGTACTCTCTTCCATTTCCACCTTTTTCCCTACCTTCCCTCTTCCCAAGCTTCACCAACCTCACCTTCACTGTCAACTGCACCCCGCATCACTCTCAAAACCCCCATACACAACTAAGAAAAAAAAAGAAACCAATCAACTAACTAATTCCGCACAACCAGATACCCCTACTACCGCACCTACACCTGCTCCCGTTTCCACACCTGGGGCCGCTGGGTCCTAGCCGGACTACTAATCTTCGCAGGACTATGTCTATTCGCTATATTTCTGTATGTTTCTTTTTTCCCATTCCCTTTCCCAATACCAATCCCAATACCCAACCTCATCCCCACCCCCACCCCCAAAAACAGCCCAGATATCCGAACTAACCACACCCCACAGCTGTCTAGCAGCTCGTAGACGACGCTCCCGAGCCCGCTACACAACACAAGCACCCATGGCCGCACCAGCACAACCCTATAACACACCATATAACGCACCGCCAGGAGGAGCGAATCAAGGGTACTATGGTGGTGCGGCGCCACAGCAGTATGGACAGACTGGTGGGTATGCGCCACCACCTGGACCGCCGCCTGCTACTTATGCGGGGGTGTATAAGTAAAGAGTGGAGGCGGGGTTGTGGGGTATGGACGGAGGGAGGAAAGATGGAAAAGGGATACGAAAGGGATTGTGGAATGATGCGAGTAATGATGTATTATGACGAATGGATAGGTGGGTGGGAGGCTCTAGTGGTTGGAAAGGAGTTTTTGCAGCGGGGCTCCCCGTACTTCGGTTCGGCGGGGGAGGGAGGAGGTTCTCTAACCCATGCCCACTGAGGTGGGTTGGGACTTTTAAAAGAATTACTTATTGATAATGAATAAGATGAGAAATCGATGACTTCTTCACTACTCGATTCCTGGATCGTTATACTGGAGACGTGAGAACAAAGTCAGATATTGTTATGAGGTTTAAATGAAGCTTCAATATACAGTAACCCTCTTCTAGAGTATCACGAAAATACAAGGTGAGAGTACCGGAGTGTTATTTCATAGAACTGAATTACTTGTGTTCATACTCGGACTCAAACCCTATTCGAGTCTAATTAGGTTCCCTTTTTCAACCTCCCTTCTTACAAAACAAAGCCACGATATATTACAAAGAAAGGAAAAGCTTATCCAAGCCAAAGCAAGCGTCTAGCTCGTATCAATACAAAGTATAAGCTTTGTTTTGGGAAACAGAAACAGCTCGTGCTTTCATGTCTATTTTTGTAGGACATCCATTAATTCATGCAATCCTTCGCCTCATAATAGTCATCTCATTGCGACCCAAGAGAATAGTAATACCAAGCAAGCTACCGAGGCTCTACTTCTTCACACCTAGCATTCCATTCGTCTGCAGCGTTGGGCTCTGAAGCTCTTCCCGCGGTGTCCGGGGAAGGATATCGTCTCCAAAGTTCGAGCTGGCTGTTCGCGAGATCATGGGAAGGGGATTACCAGCGACACTCTTGGCGCCGAGCCCATATCCAATTCGGCTTGCCATATCAAGGGTCGTTTTGCACATCCTCAAGAAGACCTGTCCCAACTCGGGCTTGTGCA
Source organism: Pezicula rhizophila (assembly GCA_022190145.1). NCBI lineage: Eukaryota > Fungi > Ascomycota > Leotiomycetes > Helotiales > Dermateaceae > Pezicula > Pezicula rhizophila. Next base: position 8,244 of record JAJONI010000962.1, read on the forward strand.
ATGGGATCAAGCTGAAGAAGAGAGATGCTGTAATTCGGAGGAGAGTCTTTTTGTGGAGGCGAACTTCGTACTGAGTTTCAAGGAACTCCCAGAAGACATTCTGTAGTTCGGTGAGTAGGCTCGTGTCGGCTTCATCGAGCAGTGGAAGGTCAGGTGACATGGTATAGTGGTTTGCGGACATGAAGAGGATGTGGTCATATCCAACAAGCGATTGCAGGACCTTCGCAAGGTCGTAATGGATATCACCTTCGGGGGTAAGAGTGTTGTTGAGCTGGCAACGAACGTCAATAAAGGATACAAACTTCTCATCTCTTGATAAAATAGCATTCGAGAACACGGGATCTCCATGGATTACTTGAGCGTGTACACCCTTCTCTTCGGCTTCGTAGGTATCCAGGAACTCATTGAGGCGGTTGAACAGTTCTGCTGCTAGAGGACCTAATGCTGCATATTTGTCTGCATGCTCAGCATACCTAGACCTCAGTTTTGAGCCATAGTTTGCGTAGATGTTGACACGACCTTTCGCAGCTTCAAGAGAATGAGCAGCAAATTTCTTCTCAAGTGGCTCGGAAATAGGGAGCACCGGTTTCGCCGGGTTCGGGGTGGAGTGGATTTTGTGAAGTGCGGAGAGGAGGGTGAGAAGGCGGCCTTTTGTGATGGATCGACCCACCAGTAGGTGGGAGAATGTAAGTCCTTTGCGATTCTCCATGGTTATCGTATATGTTGTGGTATCGGGAAGATAGTCAACATGGTAGATAGTTGGGAAAACAGCCTTAAGCTGCGGAGGCATGTGGGAATAAAAGAAGAGCTCCCCGAGAATATTTTCCGACTTGGACGACTTAATGACCTTGTCGCCAATTATTTGGATGGTGTTGAAGTCTCGAGCTGCGATCATACCAGCCTTCTTGGTGTCCGCACCCGGAAGACCGACGAGAGATGACGGGTCGGGCTCTTCCAAGAGCCAACCAATCTCGCGCATGGTGTCCAAATTAGCGTTAACCGCAAGGTCGTCAACATACACATCAGCCCAAGGCTTGCCAAAATGGATGTCGTCAAATGGAATATTGTACTTTGCAAGTTGGGCAAACGTAACTGGTCCAATATCAGCAATAACGGATCCCACATTTCCCTTGTGAGTACGCATTCTACGTGCAGTTTGCTGTAATATGTCAGTCTCTCGTACCAGGATCAAGGAAATTTCAACATACAATGATAATGTAGTGGCCCGCTTTGTGTAGTTGCTGAACTAGCTCAATGTTCTTGGTGATAGGTGGACATGTTGAGTAGTCACCAGCAACTGCGGGGACACCGACAAGCGTGGAATCAAGATCAAAACAGAATCTACGCTTCTTGATCTTAATTTTATCCGGCTCAACCTTCATTAACCGTAGAAGATCTTGGAGTTGTTCTGGTGTTCCCACACAGCTGAAATCTGTCTCGCCAATAGGCATTCCCAAGAAAGGAATCTTTCCGTCTAGGATCATGGCTGAAATCAGTTGACTGGTGTAATATTCTCCAACATCGCCAGAGGGTTTTCTTGAGTTCATATCGATATTCTGGGCAGCCCATGTTCGTAACATGCCTGCAGAGGGAAAGATGTAACCACCTGTATTAGCCTTTCTTGATATTGCTACTTTTTCCTTGATGTCTGTAATGACCGAATTCTCATCGGTCTTAATATAAGAAAAGATAGGCTTGTCCCCATGGTCTGGAAACCAAATACATCCGCCATGGTTTTCCGGCATGTCTCGCACATTTTGTAGGATGTCAGCCCAGTAAATAGTATCGCAATCGAGGGAGATGGTTCTTCGCTTGAGATGCTCGGCATTCATGCTCTGACTGACAATGTACAACTAGAAATTGACAAGCGTTAGCGGGCGAAGGGGGTGGCGGACCGTGGGTTGGAAGCCTACCGTCTCTGAAGCTCCCTTAGTCTGATGTCTGAGGCGCAACAGCCGGAAATCAATCTTGGGATATGACTTTGCAACCAGCTGGCCAATTCTGAATTCATCGTCCACTTCTTCGTTGATGGCCATCCATAGCGTATCACCAGGTCTGATACTAAGATTGTCGATCATCCACAATATCATGGGTCTACCGACAATATTGATGAGGGGTTTGGGGAAACGGTAGCCTTCCTTGGAGAATCTCGAGCCAATACCACCAATTGGCACAATAACATTGAGAGCATCGCGAGGGGCTGCGGCGGCTTCGGCCTTTTCGTCGAGCTTCTTCTCCATAGCAACGTAAGGCAGAAAGGACAAGGCAGAAAATTAAGATGAAATTAAGATGCGACTGTGAAGCTTCGGTAAGGCAGATGGGAATAGCTTCTTTTTTTTTCTCGCGGATCACAAATCCTGCGAAATATGATTGTTGTTGACAGAATGCACTTTTTTTTCGATTTACCACCTTCACCTTATGCTTAAGGGTCGGCTCCCCAGAATTTAATGGCAAGGGTATCTGCTAGCGCGTTGGTGTCAATTTAGTATTTCGCCGGACCCCATCGAGATCAAAGCACCAAGCGACTGGGAATGTTAATCCATCTTTCATTCACCTGCGGTTGTCCGCATTAGAAAAGGGGTGCAGTGTGGCACAGCAGTAATAAAACATCAGACACATTTCCCACTTCTCAGAGCATTTTAATGCGATGGTCACTTTAAAAAGTTGTCTTGGCATGTATGTTTACGAGGGTTGAAAACCAAAAAAAAAAGGGGGGGGGAAACTATACATTGCAGTACTTGCTAGGGGCCCAATATTACCACTGCAAGAAGCATTCGTGGGAAGGGTAGCCTGATCAATAGCTGTCCGGCTGTCAATGGTTGTCTACTTTCGTAAAAGGGGTGAGGGTTTTAATTTAGAAAAGCCGTAGCCAAGATACGAACTTGCCAAGCACTTGAAGCAACGGTGGGTAGGTAAGCTTACCCATTTGTGAACTTGGGAGTCGACAAGATTTTACAAGGCAACCACTAATAATAACAAAAACTGGTAAAGATACGAGATGTCTTGTGATTATTGTCTGAAGTCGTATTTCTAGAAGGCAAGGAGTTGTCGTCTCAATCTGGGACATCGAATTCCATCGTTCTCCCTCCCCTCTCCTACTGCGTACAGCACCACCGACCCGGCCAGCCAGATCTCCATCGCAGGGAGGGCTGGTCGCTAATCAGCCTTTCAGCCCCTGTGCCACAGAGGTCGAGAAAAATGACGGTATTTTCACAGGTAACCAATCAAAACCTGCAAAGAGACTCAACCCCCTGATGCCAATCCCCGTTGCACACCCCTGAGACATGCTAAAATTGAGGAGGAGCATCGGATAAAGACTGATTGTCCGAGTCCTTTACCTGAGGTTGCTTGAAAACTCAGAAGGAAGAGGAGAAGTCAAAAGAACAGATTCCTAGACTCCTTTTACAAGTTTCAGTCAGTGCCTTGAGACTTAATTTGGAGGGAGAGACCAGTTCTTTTTGTATACGCTCCTCTTAAGTTAACGGTTCATGGGGGGGCCCTAGTATAGTGCAAGGAAGCTCGGGAAACCTATCAACTAGCTTATCGCGACTTCACCATTATGTCGGTATATCGGCATGTCGGCATGGCGGCATCAAAAATATCAGCCTTCTTTTGAATGAGAGGTTACATAGGTAGTTACATGAAGCGTGGAAATAATTTCGCACTCGCGGCCATCTTGACTTTTTCGGATTCTAGCTCTGCCTTGGCGGCCTGTAAAAAAGTATCTTATCCGATACGTCGGCTTATATCCCTATCGCAATTAAGGTTTATCCAGTACAGTATCTCGAGCATCAACAGGGATTTGGTGCCTTGGGCTTCTGAGGACGATGTATCGCAGTGGCACAGAGTAGAAAAGAACTACTAGTCCTTAGCAGAGTGGTTCGTTGCGTCCACGGGTTGTTGTCATACACGTTAACACAAAAGGGATATACAGGATTTACGGTAACAATACGACGCAGCAAAACAAAAGCCAGGTGGTCAAGCATATTTAGGCCTTTTCTACCAGTGTCTAGGCCATGTTTCTGTTTCGGGATCCTAGATTGAGAGCCTTCTGATACAGATTACATGTAACCCGTAAACTGTAAAAGTGTACACCGTAAACCGTAAAACCGTTGCCACAAAATCCGTTGATGATGATAGCATGATTGTGGCCTAATTTGCAAGTCAAGAGTATCCTAAAGGTGCTGCATCGACAGGGAGCTGGTGTAAGTGGGACTTGGCGGACCGTCCAATCTGTTTGGACTTCCTCCATCCCTCCCGACCCTAAGAATCTCAGCGCACCACAGCAACTAGGTTTTTGGCACTTCACCAAACCATTGTCTATAGACATCGACATCAACACGCCCGCGATCCAATATTTCCATTTGACCTGTAGCGGTGCTTATTTTCAATTGTGATCGCTCCCTATAGTCCCTGGAGTGCGCTCCAAGAGCTCAAGCATCAATTTTGAACAGGGTACGGGCATTGACAGCCGTCCTATTTTGTAATCCTGGACAACATTCATCAACCTCCACTATCACTACTACCACCACCACCACCCATTTCTATTCACGGCCTCACCACATTTATGACTCTGACCGCATACTCGTTCTCTTAATCTGCCTCTTGGGCTTCGAACTGAGTCGCTGACTCCCACGATCGCGTCGCCATGTTTCGACCCTTCAGTCGCAACCGCCTCTCATGGCTTCACGGACCGCAAGGCGCGGCTTATGCTGCTGCGTTGGGGTTGATTGGGATACAAGTGGGTATTGGAATTATCATGAAAATGGCGCAGACGGGAGGGAGCTACGACTTTTCGCCGTCAGGCTCTGTAACAATATCCGAATTCCTCAAGATGCTCCTCTCGACCCTTTTCTTCTACAACGAGTGCAAGAAGCGGGCGGCGAACACCCAGCAGGGGCACAGCCCACTACCAACCACAGAGAGAAACTCCTTCGAGGAGGTAAAGACATATGCGGATGACGAATCTGCAGGCATGAATGGAGGAAATGTGAATGGACACAAACGTAGGGTTAGTGGTGCCTACGAGAGAAACATGGAGCCTCGTAGCTTGGATTGGCAAACGTATGCAAATTACATTAGGAACGAGGTTAGCAGGGATACCAGATATGGTTTTGCGCAACTGGCTCTGTTCTATGCACTCATTAATAATACTGTAAGCGGTATTCTGTACCTGGCGTGGGATCATGCTGATTGCGGTCAACAGATTTTCGTAGCATACAAATTAGCAGATCCCGGAACGATTCAATTAACAAAATCGGGAGTTACCTTCATTACTGCCCTTACAATGATAGCCACGCTTGGCAGCAAGGTTACCAAGATACAATGGATTGCTATTGTCATTCAAGTATGTCCCCGAGACCCTGCAAACTAGCACTCTACTAAACGAGTCCCAGATCTGCGGCTTAATGGTTACTCAATATCATCCAGAAGCTGGAACTGCATACCCAATTTCGACATATCTCCTGCTCTTGTTCCAAGTCTTTTTGAGTGCTCTTTCCGGGGTGTATAATCAAGCCCTCTTGAAGAGTGACGGATCTTCGCTGCATGCATGCAATATGATTTTGTATGCTTCTGGTGCTGCCATCAATCTCCTACTTCACATTGTCATCAGGATCGTCAAGAGCGATGAACCAGGTTTCTTCACAGGTTATGGAAGCGTCGGTGCTTGCATGGTTGTTCTTAGCAACGTCTTCATTGGTCTTGCGATTACTGCTGTTTACAAATGTATGCAGCTACAAACCGTTTACAGATTCTTGCTGACTTATTTCCAGATGCCGATGCCGTTATTAAGTGCTTTGCAACAGCTGTAGCTACTGGCATCCTACTTTACCTGTCTCCTATTCTTTTCGGCACCGAGCTCAGCTTTTTGGTCCTCCCAGGCACCATTGTCGTCTTTATTGCGTCTTGGCTGTATATGGAGGGAGCTGCACCAAAGGACCCAAACCCACCCAAGGAAACAAATGAACCTGTGAGGCAGTCATTCTTCTCCAAATTGGCTGCTGTATCAAGGGTAAGAACTAGCTAAATTCACTTTGAATTTATGACTGCTAACTTCACTTAGCTTCATCACAAATATGTTCTTGGGACTGCAACCTTCTTCACTGTCGTGATTGTCGCATACCTCACAATGTCAAATTCTACAAGGCCTGATTTAGGTAAGCCCAGTGGAAAGACTGGCGGAAAAGCCAGCGAAACTGGTGACCTAGTCCTCACATCTCCTTTCAAAAATACCCTGGCCATGATCAGATGGAACAGCGACCATCCAGAGCGTATGCCTCTTCTTCAAAAATATGCTCCATTCTTCCACGATATTCATTTCAGTATGCCTGGCTACGTTAAAGGGCAACCAGACTTCCATAACCTCACCCATGACTCTTATGAAGTATCTGAGTACATTTACATGCAGATCGCCAATACCATGCAGCTTATCCTCGACGCACCAGCTGGTTCTGCAACATCAGAGATCGACGGCATCCTCTACTTTCACTTTGATGCCTGGATTGACCCCCTCGCATGGGCCGGCTCAAATATGCATAATATTTGGTTTCCTGACATCGTGGATCAGGCTCCACCCAACGGCGGCGGACCAAGCTTTGAATGCATGTCCGACCCCAAACATTACGACTGGTGGGGATTCGGCCAAAAGTTTCATCACGCCTCTCTAGCAGCTAGCGCTGTGGTTGACCACTTCGACATGGACTACAAGGTCAACACTACAGAATGGTGTGTAGGGTGGACTGACATTTACTACGTCCCGAGACGTTTCTTTGCCGACTACATATTCCTTTCTTCGATTTTCGGGGGTTTCTCTGTTTTCCATGAAGTTGCCGTTCCGACAATGTTACATATCATTGACGACAGTCGGCGACGCCATCCATCCCGAAGCATCATGGATCGGTTCGGTGATTGCTGGGGCAGTTGTTGTTCCTCCAATCCTCGCGCTCATGACATCACCTGGAACCGCTGTGGTCATCGCCTTGACTACTTGGACGAGAAAGTTACGGCCATTCATTACCAGCGTTTGGAGGACGAAGCGAAAATGCTTGGAGATATTATCGGCGAAACTGTATTTGCAGAACATCGCCCAAAGTCCCCATCAGGCTTCTCGGCTGAAACGCTGAAAGCATTGACCATCACAGAAGGTGAAATTAAGCCAGTAGATGTCAAAGAGGAGGAGTTGGGCGACGCTAATAAAGAGATGGATCGTCTTGCGAAGCAGAGAGAAAAGAACCTGGAAAAGGCAAAAGGAGATAGTGGCGATGCAGATGGGTTCTTAATACCTGACCCACCGAATCCCTTAGTTGACGGCAGTTCGAGGGCTCCAAAGACGATTGTGCAAGAGGGTTGAGGATTGGAGTAACGATAATATACACGTTTGTGGAACTCTTCAGCGACCACAGTGATACCAGAATTGTAATAGCGATTTTAAGCGGGATGAGGGGTAGGTTTTATGCATATTTTGAGGGTGTCTTGTTCTTCTTTATTAAGAAAATGGAAGGCACAAGGGAGTGGGGCATTCAAATGGGATGGCAGGCGTTTGGAAGAGAACAGAATTGAAAATGGAATATTGTTGTTTAGTAGCTTGCTAGGAATAATGGAAATCGCAAGCGTATTTTTCTTCTCTGCAAATATATAAATCTATCAAGATATCCAACTAGTGGAATTTAATATTGTTGGTTTTTACTACTAATGGAGTTCCAAGGTATGCTATGCTGCTCCATATTTGCTTTCAGTAGCTGACTTGGGTTGAAAAACTCAATTTGCTCGCTGTCATAAGGAAAGCTAATTAGTTTTGGTGAACGAGTGAACAGTTAAAGGCATCTTCATCTGGAACCGGAGGTTATGACTGGTTAAGGACTAGTTTATTTCTTTCTTTCATTTCTTCTTTTTATTTGGAATTTGCCCTATCCGCTCCCTTATATTCAACTTTCCTCCAAATATACACCGCGTACTCACTCATACCTATAGGATCCCCATTCATCAATTAATAAAACTAACGCGCGCGAGAGAGAGAGCAATAGAAA
>JAJONI010000963.1:1095-16259 GCA_022190145.1 Pezicula rhizophila
CATCCATCCACAACCCTCAAGATCTCTCCACCCACGCAGAAACAGAAACAGAAACCTCAAAATCCCAAAAATCCCCTAATCTCAAAGTCAAATATCTAAAAAGAACCCCCCCTCTTAATTTTAGTGTCATGTTACGAAAAAAACCTAAGTACGAGGTATCACCGACGAAAATAAAAGCACCATACAGTACAGCACAGCACAGTACAAAGCAAGAAAAACCCTCACAAAACTACAGTATCATCATACAATCAAGACTACCATCAAACAATCAACACCAAACCACTTCCAATTTCCATTTCCAAAAAAACCCCCCACCAGATCTCAACCTGGAACCCCAACCCTCAACCCCATATGATGTCCTCTCCCCCCCTACCTTACCTAAACTCCTAAGCGAGCCAAATAATCCATCCATCCATCCATCCATACAATGAATAGATAACCAGACGATAAACAATAAACGAAAACCAAACCCGAACCAAAACCCCTCTACCTCTACCCCCCTCAATATTCCTCCTCCGTAAAAGAAAGAAAGAAACAAATAAAACAAAACGAAACAAATAATTCGTAGATGTAGATCCATCGATGATGCATCCGATACCATACCTCCGAAGACTTGCATCAAACGAGCAAGCCAGCATGACGAACTTCCACCACAATTTGCTCAGCGTCATCAATCGACAAAAGGTCAGGTCCAGCATCTTGAGTAACATTACATTACATTACATTATATTACATTACCCCAAGAACTAGATTAGCGAGAGAGAGAGAGACAGAGGGACAGAGGGACAGAGAGAAACGTCCCGAGTTTTACCGACAAAACGCAGTCACAACTGCAACGAATGAGGTTGCCAGACTGCCAGTAATACGGAGGCACGGAGATGTTCTAGAACTCGGTCGGGATTTGCCATTAGTTGTGGGCTGATCCTCGCATAATAGCAGCAGAGGGGAAAAAAGAGAATTGGGGAAAAAGCAAATAAATAGCCTCGGGCGCCTGTATCACGTTGACATTCGGCTCGAGCGCTGCCAATATGCAGCACCGACACACATCTTCTTCCAGTTTCCAGACAGCTACGGTACTAGAGTAACGGTACACCGATACCAGCCAGCAGTCACGACCTTACACTGCAGGATCCGTTCCCAAGGCTGCGAGCGGGATAGACTCCGAGGGTTGGATCTTGGGGATGGCCCGGGGATCCCAAAAGCCGTGAACAACCACGCCGCCGGTTCCAAGATCGTCGTACAGAGATCGATTTCTGAACACCTTCGACGATCTGATGGGAATTCTCCACTTCCACAAGATATAAGCCACAAAATCAAGCTCGTGTTAAATGTCCACGCTGAGACTTCGAATTGACGACGAACGACAATTAAAACGTCATTCTCAGCCGACCACGATAGATATTTGCTTCTTCCCGCTCTCGGCCTAGCCTTTCCGTCGAGAGGAACATTGCTTCTTCTTCTTCTCAGCCGCGATACCAAGGAAATGAAAGCGTGGAGGAAAGCAGAAACAACGTGTTTCTGATCTCAGTTCTGACATTTGATCATCACAATATGCAGCAGGGGGAAAGCGTGTACGGCGTGTTTTGCACGCGGCGTTCATCATACAGCATTACCGAGATCCCATTTCCAGGTTCCAATAAACTGATCTGCAAGGTCTGCATCTTTGTGTAACACACCGAATCATGAACATACGATGCTGATATGTTTTTGAGTTGCTGAATCTCAGAAGGCGTTTTGTGTGAGATCAGCTGCTGATATGCAATGCAATGTATGCCATGCGGGTTCGTTTCAATGTGGTAAGCCGCTCACAACTCCGGACCAGCAGAGCCTCATCCATTCTGGAGAACTGAAAACTATGAAGTCGAGCTCAGCACTTGACAACCACAGTCTCACGAGCATCTCAGGATAGCCCTTGGTTGCAAATCTGTCTGGCATCAGCCTAAGATGGCCGAGAGAGTAGAGCAGAGGTCATAGAGTTTTAGGTCAATTTGCTTCACGTACTCCCATCGATCTTGCTGCCCAACAATGCATGAACAATAGACAAAGTACCTGTCCATATGTTGACTCACCGCTATGTCAAATACTACACTCTCTCTACATCAGATGGGACTGAGGGTGTGCTAAAACTTGAGATCTCGAAAGAGGCACGGAAGTATCGCTTATTCGCAGAAACTTGCATAGAAGAGGTACAAATAGCTCCCACAATGAAAGTTCTTGGCAAGAAGGCCGCCATCACAATGCTACCCAGCTGAGACTGCATTATACCACCCGAAGAGTGACCTCGTATGTGCAATGGAATAAACCGGATGTCTGCGAACCCCCCTGCGATTTAAATGTGCAGGCTGTTCGGAGAAAGAATAAAATCCCATGGATCATGGAGTGCAGCACATTCTAAGCGAGCGAAGAGCGCAACTGATAGACCCGCAGTTTCATCCGAGCCCGTATCAGGATCACAACTTAGAAAGATAGATGATTCTCCCGTCGTTGTACCGCTTCACTCAGCTAGCGAAATGAATGTCGTTGTCCATAGAAGCGGCAAAGGTTAAGAAGTAGAAGGAAAGTGCTAGTTGCAGCTGGGATATCAGGCTCATTCCGACGGTCTTGATGCGGACGTTGACCACATACAACCAGACCTTGGACAGGTCTTCGGGCTGTGGTGTCTTGATGTGGTAGTTCCAGAGGGCGCTAGCTTTGTGGAGTCACATAAACACCTAATGAATACGTCAATAGACTGCTAGACTAAAGAGAAGGTTTTCAATATTGCGCACCGCTCTCGTCTCCAAAAAATATGCTCAACGGTAAGGAGCGGGAGGACTACGATGTACGCCCGATCTGAAGTTATAAGTGATGAATTGTCAGGAGGGCTGAGAGTTCGGGACTGGAGGACATCCACAGAGAACTAACTAATCAGCCACTACCATTTGGACTTATCCATGGCTTGCTGATGGGATTGTACGTCGTCTATTTTCAAGGCCACACTCGGTGAGTTGTGGAGAAAGAAGCTATATTGTTTAACCTAAAAGAACGGTGTCAGTCAGTACAGAAGGTGACAACTTGTAACTCCGAGGAGAAGATCCATATTCTAAAATTTGTAAGAAAGGGGTATCATGTGAACCATACAGTCTGAGGTTTGTGTTGATGTATGCATTATACCAGAGTATCAGAGCGCTATTGGCAAAGCTAGAAAACTCTTTATAGCCCGTCGTGTCCTCTTGGTCTGGAATTTCGCATCTGTCCATGGCAATGCTCAACTAAGTGCGAGAGATATGTGGCGTACGATATGAGCCGTTGGCTGTACAGTCTTATGACGAAAGAAGAGATGAAGTGTGTATGTGATCAAGAGCAGAGCCATGACGACGGCCAGCCAGACAAGGATCCAACGTCGCGAGGTAACTCTTCCCGACCGATTCAACAGTGGAGAGGTGGCGGGAAGGGGAAGGTCCATTCTTTTTGGAGGGCGTGAGTGAGTGAGCTGTGAAAAAGAAAAGGTAAACCGATTTCGTAGGATAGGGGAGGACGGATTAGGGTTACGGAATGTGCGGTGGCTGCCGTGGAAAGTCAAGGAACGATATCGCAAGGTGACAAAACAAAGGTAGGCAAGAATATAGGATCAATTTAGTGTTTTTGCTATTAGGTGATGGTGGTTGTTGGAGGGTGTTCTGGTGGTGGAAGGCAGGTTGATATGACAGGTGCAGCACCAAGGTGAGCAGGTGAGAATTATTAGAATTATTACTGGATTCTTAAGCGATGGAAGGTGCAACCGAGAAAGAGAGCCAGAGACCATTCATTATTCTATAAAGACTCTCGCTCGTGCTCGCTTGCTCCATGCCGAGACCGTAGTAGAACGGCTCTAGTAGAAAGCCTCAAGGCCAGGGAAAATACCAATTTTGGATCAGCTAGAGCGACCGAAAAAAGAATCCAAATATTTCAAATGCCTCATTGCATTCCATCCAATGATATTTCATCTCAAACGAGCCTTGAGAAAGGTGTGTGTCAGGGGGCCTGGAGGGGGCCAGAACGGTCAATGCGTGAATCCTCGCCCATCGTGGTGAATGTCCCACGCCCACTGCCACTGTCCATTCCCATTCCACCACCCCCCTTTCCCTTGAAATAATTTTGGTACGAAAGTATAAAATGGCCATATACTTTGTAATTCTGTAGGCATCAGCTTATAGATACAGGACCTGAGGAAGCCTAGAAAGCTCTAAGGTATGGTTGTCGAATGATTATCATGTGCAGGCAGCATCGGTCGGAGGGGGCGGTTGAGTTACGTTACTTACCATTATTGCGGCCTGGCCCGCTACTCAACCTCAAAAAAGACTAAGTAGTATCAATTTAGTATCAATTAGGATAAATTAGTATCAACTAGTATCAATTAACCCCAAATAGGCACGGATGTTAAACGGACCAGTCGTAAAGATTTCCCCGAAAAAGATTTTTTTTTTTTTGAATGGGAACTAAACTGCTGACGTTTAAGACTCTGCGTTTCGAACAGGAACCTGGGAAATCGCAGGGTGTGTGGAATGACCATTACCATTTAAGCCTTCCCGGACCGGATTGTGTTTTCCATATCACACTGCTTTCTTGTTTTTTTTTTCTTTTTCTTTTTCTTTCCAGTAGAAACATCCACACGATGTACCTTGTACATTTTGAGTCGTAATGTCGCATTGTCGTGACATCAAGGTACAACGGAAAAAAAAAATTATTGAGAAAGGATTTGTTGAACTTGAGCGCGATATCCTATTTAAATTCGTACGACAACAGTCAGCAATCCCTAAAAGTTACGAGGGTGTGAGGTGCGAGGGTGCGAGGGTGCCTGGGTGAGGCTCTCTCTCCACCAAACAAAAAAGCAAACAAAACATGCCGGACACATCTTTCTAGAACACACATCTTGCCCTGAAGGACACGGCAGGAAGCAGAGACAGAGAGTTTTGTATAGACTCGGAACCTTCATCCGTCTAGTGTAGTCTTGTACCGCGATCCAGAGTGCTGGGCATGGGCATTATTAGATTTCTGGGACGCATGCGAGGCTTGTAAATCAGATAGATCAGAATAAGGTACCTTGCAGGTCGCGTTGCTCTCTCTGTCTCTCTCCCTTCTAGCGAGCAGTTGAATGTTGAATGAATGGTTCGTTCCAAAGCCACATCGACGCCCACACCGCCACAGCTGATCTCCCGTCGTCCTGGTATAAGGGGGTCAAATCGAAACCAAACCGTCTGTCTTTGCAAGGCTGTGGATCGACCAAACCCCTCCCTCCCTACTCTCTTCTCCTACACACATCACAAAAATAAATCAGGTTCCTGTTTCGGATGACAAAAGTCCGCCCAAAATAATAATAGAGGTGACCTGATCCAACAACTTTGTTCATGCCTAACCTAAAAGAAAAAGACAAAATCTATTCCCCGTAACCTTCTGTGGTCCATTCCAGTTATGACTCTTGTAAGTACACATGGACCCAATCAGAATTGACAGCCCAGAAAAGCATCTGTTCATGTCGTCCAAAGCAATTCCTTGGCTGCTCAAGGCTGAGGTCCTGTTACACAAAAGCATCCACGGAGAGATAAACCTTGTCTGTGTAGATCGACTCGCAACCCCCCCTACCCCCCTCTCCCCTCCCCCCCCCCCCACAGGACTCGGATCTAACCATTCGGAAAGGTCCCCGTCACGCAAATCTTTATTGTGTGATGCCAATATCAACCTAGGCCTGTTCAGAAAAAAAGAAGCTGTTGGACATAGCTTTGTACCGACAAAGAATAACCCCTAGCATGATCTACCGGGTGATAGAACCGCCACAGATCATGCAGGTCAACTCAAGTATGACAGGACTCGAGGGTGCGGGAGGATCTGAATGATTCCTTGTTTTAATCTATCTTGAAGGTTACGGAGGTGGGACGTTTCGGGGAGACCCAGAGGTATGGGTGATGACCTTACTTGGCGTGGTACAAAGAGAGATCTATAAGATGAACCCTAGGGATACCCAACAGAGCAAGTGTCATCATATTGACCTTTTAACTTTAAACCAAGCATACTTCAGTTAGACTTCTCATCGTCTCGTCTCTAAAAGGCTCTTTACTATCCAAGCATCTTACTTCATTATTGCGGATGTCTGCTAAGTGCTTACCACCTTCAAGTAGGAATTTGGTACGTTAACTTATTCCTGAGTGCTGTCATATTCCCTATTCGACAAGAACCGTCGGAATGACGCTTCTGAAAATATACCCATGGTAAAAATGAAGAGAGATGATTGAGTCTTATATGTCTGCACAGCTTCAGTCGTACCATCAGCGACTTAGTTCCACGGAAATTGGAAAGACCTACTGGCTAATGAACCAACTAGAGTCCAGAGTTGCTTCTAGGCAAACAGAGACATCTTAGGAACATGCTTGGAGTTGCCATACAGCCACCAGCGCGCATAGGACTCGGTGCGGTCTTGTATCCTCCGGTCGTAGCCACATTAAGCTCTGAAGTCGATATCTTCGATGGGCTATCTCGGGTATGGGCAGTGGCGACACTAATGCACGAGTCTGGAGACGTCCACGAGAATCAACTTGGTGGACGACTCTCAGACTCGGCACATCCTATGCCACGCAGAGCGCCAGCTAGCAGATCAACTAGTAGGAACGGTAGCAAGGAGCGTGCGTACTTCTGCTTTCCCGATCTGTCGATTCATGCGCCCGGAGAATACTGGATCAGAATAACACTCATGCGAATGGATATGTCATCTCCAGCCGGTTCCGTGATTATGGAAGAACAGGTTGATACCCAGTTGATAATTGTGGAAGATAGTGACCCAGGCCGCCCACGACTGAGTGAGTTGTTCGGCCATATACTTATATTATAGTTTTACTGATGTCGCAAAGGTTCAAACGAAAGAGCTTATATTCAAGTCTTGCGAGATGATGGACAAGAAATTCCTTCTCCTAGGAGATGATGGTGATTTCTCTTCCGCAGGGCGTACGTTAGGAGTTTCAATATAGATAGGGCGCATGATGGGATATTCTTTTGACAGAAGGCACTGGAGTTTAAGAATAATTTACCGAACGATTAATAAACATGTTTACGGGATCGGATGGAAAGATCAAGGAGGGTAGGGGAAAATGGAAGTTTTGAAGAAGGATCAACAGAACAGGAAAGGGTCGCCTCCCTTAGGCAACAATAGACATTCACTTGATATCTACTTCTGGATTTCCCTCGAGACAAGCAAGTCCACTCGTCCAAGTCAAGGTGGTTACCTAAGTTGCTTAACTTCAAATCGTAAGAATACCTATTGAATTCTCCTCAACAAAGTAACCATGTTGAACTTTTCAACCTTTGAAATGAGAATGACTTAACCAGACCTTCATCGCATAACCTCATGACTTTGTGCACGCAACTCTGCGGCAGTAAAAAACACTGCGTGCGACTCATCTGCACTGGATTCGACGCAAGGCTATACTATCCTTCTGGAGCATAACCAACCAGTGACTTCTCTGGGTCGACGGGCGGATTGGAAACGGCGAGGCTGAAGTTGTCTCATGGATGACACGACTGAACGTGGTGGGATGAAGGTCTTGTAGCTTGAGCTTCGATCTATTATGTATGATAGGCGAAGATTGGGTAAGGCTGTGTGGGTACAGGGCATGCCCGTGATGCTAATCAATCTGAGGCCGATGATGGTCTGATCGCATATGGATTGGATGGATGTACCAGATGGATGGAAGGCTCCAAGCCTGCAAGCCTCGTCGAATAATTATTACGGACGATGGCACGATAACTCGAGCTGCTCTGGGATTAGCCCTGGAAGTATACATCCATCCACAAATACGCTTCTTTGGGACATGTAGTGTATTTCGGTTTCCATTGGTGGTGCTGACGAAGGCTGACCGTTGAAAGATGGAGATGGCTGGTTGTGAAGGAGAAGGAGAATAATGAATAAAATGAATAATAAGAATACATGACGAGAGGCGACAAGGCTGAGGTGGTAGCGAGTGAAGAGGCCACGCAAGGCTGATGAATTTTCAGGTCAAGGCCGGATCAACCTTCTTCCATCGCAGCAAAACATTTCCGCCCGCTTTGTGTCAACCAAACAGCATTGAGTCACTCACTTAGCCTTTCTTTTTCTGCTCCACGCTGCTGCGAATGAATTCTCCTTTCTCACGATTCACATCAATTCTACGAACTGCACAAACACGAAAAACTCGCATACGCATAATTCCATTTCGATTTTGTACACAAACACGCCCCTCATCATCCCAGCCCTATCCCCCCCACAAGATGGCGGCACCAACAACCACCACAACTGCAGAGATGCTGGCAGAAAAACTGCAGTCCCTCAACGTGACTGCTCCACTCGCAAAATACAAGAACTGCCACCCTGAAGTCAACACGGTCGACATCTACCGCTCACATCTCACCTCGATCCTCACCGAAATTACAGGTGTTGACGCAGCTATTGTATACCCCGCACTACAATGGACACAAACCCTGGAAATGGGCGATATGGTTCTGCCCGTGCCAGCACTGCGAGTCAAGGGCAAGAAACCGAATGAACTTGCTGAGGAATGGGTTGCAAAAGTAGGCTTGTAGAATTCCAGTGTGGCAAGAGCAATGAATGGCTAACTGGCCCATAGTTTCCCGAATCTCCCCTCGTCAGCAAGCCAACAATCAAGGGCACATTTATTCAGTTTTACTTCAAGGTCGATAAACTCGCTCAACTACTCGTACCCACCATCCTCGACACAAAACAATCGTATGGACTGAATCCATACAATGGTCTGAAGGACCCCGAGGATCCCTCAAAAGGAAAGAAGCGTATGATTGTCGAATTCTCTTCGCCAAATATTGCAAAGCCCTTCCACGCCGGCCATCTTCGAAGTACTATCATAGGTGGTTTCCTGTCAAATCTATACCAGGGGGCAGGCTGGGACGTTGTCAGAATAAATTATCTAGGAGATTGGGGCAAGCAATATGGACTTCTGGCTCTGGGGTTTGAGAAGTACGGAAGCGAGGAAGCTTTAATGAAGGACCCTATCAACCATCTGTACGAGATTTACGTTTCAATAAACAAGGATCTGGCAGCAGAGAAAGAGACGATCACTGCGTTAAAGGCGGAAGGAAAAGAGTCGGAAGCGACCGAGTTGGAGAACGAAGGGCTTGATGAGCAGGCTCGTCGATATTTTAAGGCCATGGTAGACAAGGACGAGAAAGCTTTAGCACAGTGGGCTCGTTTCCGTGAGATGAGCATTACGCGATACAAGGAGACCTATGCTCGACTCAACATTCACTTCGATGACTACTCCGGTGAGAGTCAGGTCAAGGATGAGAAAATGGACTTCATGGCGAAGAAGATGGAGGAGACGGGTATTTCGGAGGTTTCTGACGGTGCTGTTATTGTCGACTTCAGTAAGCATGTTCCAGGGAAAGCGGGAAAGAGTCTGGAGAGACCTATCATTCGAAAGAAGGATGGTACAGCACTTTACCTTACTCGAGACATCAGTGAAATCATGCAGCGTGAGGAGAAGTACCACTTTGACCACATGATCTATGTTGTTGCATCACAACAGGATCTTCATCTCAAGCAGTTGTTCAAAATTGTGGAACTCATCGGCTACAAGGATATTGCAGCCAAGGTGCAGCACATCAACTTTGGTATGGTCTTGGGTATGAGCACCCGAAAGGGAACGGTCAAGTTTTTGGATGATATCTTGAGAGATGTTGGAGAAAAGATGCATGAGGTCATGCAGAAGAACGAGAAGAAGTATGTGCAAGTCGAGAATCCGCTTGCTGTTGCCGATGTTTTGGGCATCAGCGCTGTCATGGTTCAGGATATGAGTGGGAAGAGGTGAGAGACTTGCTTTGTTATGCTGTGATTGCTTGCTAACATGTTCAGAATCAACAACTATCAGTTTGACATGGATGTCATGACCGCCTTCGAGGGTGACACTGGCCCATACCTCCAATATGCACACGCCCGTCTGTGCTCCATCGCACGTAAAGCAGCGATCCCCTATTCGGACCTCCTCAACGCCAACCTCAGTCTCCTAAGCGAAGACAAAGCCCAAGAGCTTATCCGAGTTATCTCCCAGTATCCTGATGTCGTTCAAAATACGCTCAAGACACTGGAACCGACCACCATTCTTACATATCTGTTCAAATTCAGCCACATCCTTAGCTCCAGTTATGACCATCTCCGCATTGTAGGCAACGAGCAGCACCCGGTTCCGACGGACTTAGCAGCAGCCCGAATGGCCCTCTACGAGTCGGCTCGTATCGTTTTAAATAATGGAATGCGTCTGCTCGGATTGAGCCCGGTTGAAAGGTCAGTTTACGTTTGCAGCCGGACCTGTGCAAATTGCTAACACCATGCAGAATGTAGAGTAGAACAGGGAATACGGCGTTTAGAGGGCTAGGTGATGATCATGTCGGGAGCATGTCGGGAGCACGGTTGAATCGTGATGTTTTACATGGAGGAAGATTTCAAGCTTTACTCATCTAAAAATTTGGAGCCTAAAAGATAGTCCGAAATGGGAATATAGATCTGCGAAGATGCTTGCTTGCTTACTTTTAGCTACGAGAAAGCAGCGAAAAGGAAGTCTTGCTTTGCCCTCGCTGGTACACAACTTAAACTGCTGCTGTATTTTTTTTTTACATCAAAAGCCGAGTGCTTTTGACAGTTAGCAATTTTAAAATTGTGCGCACGATCGAGTGATGGATAGGTAGGTAGGTAGGTAGGTAGCCTAACAATGAAATAATGAATAACCTACCTTATGTGTGTGTGTGCCTCGATCACCAAAATCACCCTCGGCCCCACACGAAGTCAGCATTGGCATTAACATACACGTGACATAATAAAATATGTCCAACGCTTGAATTGCCCCTATCAGGTAAAGGCTCAGGGCGCTTCTGGACCTCAACACGCTTGTCTTGGACACACCATTGGCCCAATAGTCGCCGGCCTTGAGTTAGCTGCGGCTTTCTCCGCAAACTTCTTCATCCGTAGACGCCCATATTTAGGCAACGACGATTTGCACCTTGTAGGCAACCAGAATTTGAACCTCTTCGTATAGGCCCAAATTCCAATTCCCCCAGGCCCAAATCCAATATCATCCTCATCATTTCATGTAATTCTTTCATATGGGGGATTTGATTCCTCTCTCCCTCCTCTCTCTCACTCTCTTCGGCTCTGTTTTTGTTTCTGCTCTTCTCTTCTCTTCACTTCCGTAATCTGGTGTTATATTGTGCCATATACCCCCTTCTACCCTTTCTAATAACGGAGCGTCCGACGGACGTAGGTGTTTGGTTATTGTTGCGACCATGGAGTCCCTACTCGGCAGCTTCCCGCTCCCCTTCCAGCGACGCCTCACCAAGATATACACCGATACCAAGTTCGCTTCCGATTTCGTTAAGGAGCCGATCCAGAGTGCAGAGGACCCTGAACTCGTTGCACTCCATCGCAAACTGCGCATTCAGAAAGATCGTTTGGTCTCATGGGGCTTGGAATGGAGCGATTCGTCGCAATCACCTGACATCGATGAGTCCATCTCCAAGGCCGGCTTGAGTGAGCTGGTCGGCAGTGTGATGTCGACCATCAAGGAGATCCTAGCTGAGGCCGAACCCCTCTGGCAGTCTTCGAAAAGGACGGCGTTGGATGAGAAGACGTCCAGCTCAGAGAGACCGTCGATTGATCGAAAGCCAAGTTTAATCCTGTGGGATAAGTCGCGGTTCGAAGATTTAGTGAGAGATCTAACCATGTCGATCGATACGCTGTATGATCTGTCACGGAGTCGACAGTCGGCGAGGAAGGCTTCGGGCATGAAGAAGGAATCCAGTAGCTCGATGCAGGCGAAGAGCCCCGTGGTTGAAGAGCGGCAATTCGAGTCGACCAGGATGCAAACTCCCCAGCAAATTGATCCCGCATCATTGATATGGCCCCAGAACCTGCGATCCATAGATGCAAAGGCTCTACCACCACCACCACCAGACTGTTCAAGGCATATTGTCTTTATGCGACGGCCAACGGCGGCATCAACCATTTCACGCAAAACCATTGGGTCAGTACCTCCACCTTTGCCCGTTCTTCTCGAGCATGCGCCATACGATCCCATCTACTCCATGACGGGCATCAATCCGTCCATGACGAGGTTCGAGCGTCTCTTTTCCGGTCTTTCACAGGCGTATATTTCCTTTAACAAGCTTCTTTCTGGTTATCTTCGTTTGATTGGTTACTTTGAGGACGCCGAGAATTCACGCTTCTGTCTCTTATACGCACTACCCAACAACTTTGGCCCAGTGGACATCGAGAGCCCCAGTCTACCAATGCCGGTGATCATCACCTTGTCCGACGTGTTCAACAGCGCAAGCTTCGAGCCCACTCTGGAAGTCAAGTATCGCCTTGCATACAACGTAGCCAATGCTGTCTTTGATCTGCACTCCAAAGGGGTAGTGCACGGTAACATTCTCTCTTCCAATGTCGTTTTCTTCGAGCAGCAGCAGTCTTCAAACAGATCTCCTATTGACTTCAGCCAAATCAACATGCGGCAATCGTACCTGACCGCTTTCGACCTCTTTTCCGACAACGCAATGCAGGACGCTAACCCTGAGATCTTGAATCCTCTTCACAGGCACCCACTCGATCCCCGAACAACACGCTACACGCACCTCACCTCGGACAGCAAGTCGCTTGATCTGTACAGCTTGGCCATGCTACTACTAGAAATCGGACTATGGACACCGTTGTCCAGCATCTTCCCACGGACCACTGCCATTCCTGAACAGACTGCTGGCGTCTTTCAACAGCTCGCGTCTCGATGTGGGAGCCTTTATGTGAAGGCTGTCCAAGCGTGTTGGCACGCTCCTGATGACGAGCTGTCTCAACGCGCAAGGCCCGATGTTATGCAGCAAAAGGTCTATTGGCGTGTATCAAAGGCTCTTGATACCTGTTGTGCAATTGACGAAGTTACTGATGATGAGGACGAGAAGACAGACTCACCTGTGATGCCATCCACGCCATCAAAGGTACAAACTGATCGCACCGTAGCACATGTCCATTCAGCTTTGGTGAAGGTTGCAGAGAAAGAGGAGAAATACAGTAAAGAACGGGCAGAAAAGCAGCCAGAATGGTCTGAGAAAGGGACACCTATGATCAAGAAAACATGTATGTACAAAGGCCCTCTCAATATTCCTTGACTAATCCAAGCAGCCTCCATTACCCAAATTACACCGCCAAAACCCAAGCTCCGTACATTCCCATCCATCAGAATCAGCCAAGAGCATCTCAATTACTGGCACACAGGGCTAATGCCGCACATCAACTACGTGCTCCGAGGATTTTACAAGAAGTATCCGGAATCGGTTGAGATAAGCCTCGAGAGCATTGGTGAGACAGCATCCAAGACGAAGCCAACCATACTTGTCATATGCACCAGCGTCAACAAGGTCCGCAGCATCTTGAAGAAACATTTGGTCTACGACAAGGCAACATATGGGTTAAAGGTCTGCCGAGGAAAGGTTGTGCGTTCGAGGAAGCAAGCTCCTCAGAGATCAATGGCGAAGGATGAGGTACACGCTAATATGAAGCCCGCTAATGGCGAGCACCAAGATCGCCCTTCCAACGGCGCATCTATTGGCGCCTATGTTAGAAACCATCATTTACCCCCTGTATCCTTTGGTGGTCTTATCATGGTCGATGATAAACCATATGGAATGACAGTACATCACATGCTCGACGACCCCGAAATAGATGACGACGACGAAGAAGAACCTGAAGTACCTCTCAGATCTAGTGCCCACGGGTACCTCGATTTACCCGACTTGACACACTCCCCTTCTATCCACGACAGTAGTGGCAGTGGCTCAAGTTCATTTACAGATGAAATGACCTGCGAATTCTCTGATTACTCATCAGATGATGGTTACTCCGAAACGACCGACTCTGATTACGACGAGTCTGAAGCCGCATACTCAGATGACGGGAATGCAGAGCCTGGGGACATCAAAGGCATTCCGGTTGGGTGTGGAGAAGAGTATATCATCACGCAACCCGCTATTGATGATGTTTCCTCGGATTTCTTCCCAGATCCAGAGTCAAGGGATGAAGATCATCTTGATTCGTTCACCTTAGGCGAGGTACATGCCTCGTCAGGAATCCGACGACGAACTGAAGATAACATCATCCACGAAATTGACTGGGCACTTTTCAGCTTCAATGATGAACGTCTACCATCTCATAACCATGTCTCTCGAAATCAAAAGTACTATAAATCAACGACACAATATCCCATTTCTGTAGCCAGGACTTCAGATCTCTCTGATCTGGAAGTCCACTGCATGGCACGCACTTCTGGGCTCCAATCGGGACGTATAATGCCAGGTATGTCGATTGTCAAGATCTTTGGTCGTACAACGCCCAGTATGAGCTATCAGGTCGCAGGGAGACTTGGGGTTCCAGGTGACAGTGGAGCTTGGGTCGTGGACAATGAGAAGGGGCGGGCTTGTGGGCATGTCCTAGCATGGAGTGAGAGGAAGAAGTCTGCGTATATTTGTCCGATGGACGTTCTGCTCCGGGATATTGGAGAAACGCTTGGGGCAAGTAGCATCTCGCTGCCTGGTGGTGAAGAAATCTATTCTTCGTCGCCTGGAGGGGTTGAGGGGAAAACTCTAGCGCAGAGTCGACCTCCTCAATTGCAAGCAGATTTGTTTGCAGAATCAACGGGTATTGATCAGCCCGAAGCGGTGGACAACGAGGAGGATACAATTTCAGAATTAATCGATCAAATCTCAACAGCAAAAGCAGAAAAAAAACCAGATGTCCAAAAGAACATATGCGCAGTCGATTACAGCATGGGACATGGACGTGGACCGTCTACGGATTTAAACCTAAATGAATTGGAGCTTAGTGATATGGATATGGAGTTGGATTTGGTTGGGGGGTTGGATCTCTTGCATTTGAATCATGGTCATGGCCATGATCAGGCGGCGGGTGTTGCTGGAAGGGGCGTTTATTCCCAAGGTTAGGGTTAGCTTAGCTTAAGTACCTGCCTTTATTTAGCTTAATAGAAGGAAATTCTACCTCAATAGGATAAATGAAATGAATAGAAGATGATTTAAACTATTAGGTGTGCTTTGTAGTGTAATAATTTTATCGTTGTTGATAGCATATATAGATAGCTAAGCAAAGTTATATTCTA
>JAJONI010000964.1:0-16249 GCA_022190145.1 Pezicula rhizophila
AGAACGTTACTTAAGCTTGTATTTAAAATTAACAGATTGTTTATAGCTCTTAAATTGACTAAATTAAAACCATTTGAAGTTATGTATTTAGATGTGAGGGTTGTTAACTAAGTAAGGAGGAGTACAGACTTCTGTCCACATACTGTATAGAGAGCAAAGCCCCTATTTCTAACAACAACCTCGCTAACTAGAGGCGCCTCAAATCACGAAAGTTAGGCAGGACTATTTGATAAAAGAAAAGAGGATTCAAGCTAATACTATCAATTGTTCTAACATTAAATCTTTTCAATCTATTCGTATCTAAACAAACGGTAACAGCATTCTGCGTCGACAATCTATTCAATGCTTCGTTCATTCCTTTACCCCAAGCCCACGCCTCAGCAAAGCGGACATCTTCTGTACCTGCCACACCAAGTTAGCAAACATCTCCAACACCGGAACGTGAAATGTAAACTTACGTCTGGTTCTCTAATCATCGTAAAATGATTCCCCTTCGTACTCACACACGTAATATTCTCCTCACCCAACAGCTCTCCCCACCCATTACTCCCAAAATCTTTACGATCATCAAGCAAGAACGCGATGCTCGAGGGTTCCTCCTCAGATCGCGGGAACCGCCTCCCATCATCATCGGGGTTCTGGTACAAGCTCTCACGTGCCCAAACGATGAACGTCTTCGGCGCCTTCCTTGGATCCATAGGCACCGGCTTATAACTTGCAAGATTCCTTACACTCGCCTCGAAATGCGGAATTAGCCATGACGGCGGCGTCGCAGAGTTGCTCTGGCTGACGAGTAAGCCTTTACTCTCGATGAAGTGCAGGAGCTCGGAGGGGAGGGGCTCAATATCAATAGGGCAGGGAGCGTCAATCAGCACCAAATTTTCGACAACCTCGCCCTGTTTCTGGAGCTCGCAGGCGACTTGGTACGCGAGGACGCCGCCGGCGGACCAGCCGCCCAGGCTGTATGGCCCTGTACTTTGGCGCCGCTTGATTTCGGACAGATATTGGAGGGCGACGCCCTTGATGCCGTTGGTGTAGTCTGTGGGTGTCTTCATAAATGGGCAGTTGAGGCCGTAGATGCAGACGGAGGGAGAGACGGGCGGGAAGAAGGAGTAGGACGTCGCGGATCCGGAGCCGTCGGGGAACAGAAATAGAGTCTTTGCAGCGGTTTTCGGATTGCCTCTTAGCAGTATCGATGTCGCTGCGGGCTGTGGCATCTCGCTCTCATCATCTTCTGAACTGATGAAGGTCCCCATGCTGCCCTCGAGTTGGCTGTCCTCCGAGCTGGTGGGGGTAGCGGTTCCAGTTACGCTTTCACTGCTCAATGCAGCAATGGCAGCTTTGGCGTCGCTGACGGTGGGGTTGTCTGTGAAGAATGATGAGGGGATGTCCATGTCCAGTTCCTCGCGGATTCGTCCCGTGATAGAAAGGGACATGAGGGAGTCGACACCCATGTCGCTGAATTCGGCGACGTCGTCAAGCTCGGATGGCTCCGTGCCTAGTTCATCCAATATGATTTCAAGGATTTTGTCAATGGCTGCACCAGATGCAACATTGCCTCTGTTCAGGTTTCCACTGCCATTTGGCTCTTCGGCCACCTTTTCGTCGGAGACATCGCCATCGTCGTCATTGTCTGAAGGAGCATCATCAGAAGCATCACCGGCGGCTTCATCACCTCTGAGAGCCAGCAGCGCAGCTTTCGCTTCACCAATAGTTGGGTTGTCTGTAAATAGCGATGTGGGAACATCCATATCGAGCTCTTCCCGTATCCTGCCAGTAACAGAGAGTGACATGAGCGAGTCCACTCCAATGTCGGCAAACTCAGACTCGTCAAGCAATTCGGAAGTCTCCATGCCCAATTCATCAGCAATGATGCTCATGAAGGTATCGACACTAGGACTAGCTTTCCTTTGGGCTACTGGACAAGGTTTGGGAGGCGCGGCCTTCTGGATAGCTTTAGGTGCCTTTTGAGGCTCCGCTTCCAGCTTTTGCGACTCTTTCCGTGGGGCTGACGGTAGGATGAAGCCATTGGTAGGCGGGAGGAGTTTGTTAAGAAGAGTGCGTGGGATAGCCTGGAACTTCACGCCACCAATGACAGCAACTATTTCGTTGTCATCAAAAACATACACATCACCAACCATGGTATTCTTGGGCCCAGGCTGCATCTTGACATAATTTCGGTAGGTCTTGTCGCCGGATATTGGGCGGGCGACCCGGCAAGATTCCCAGCCGTGGGAGATGTAAACGGTCTTGTTATGATCGACAGCATCGGAGCCATTGAGAACATATCCAGAGAGATGGGCGATATTGTCGATCCAATAGGGGTTGTATTCGAAATCGCCATCGTCTTCCTTGGCAGTAAAATGGATCAATGCAGCGGCTTCGAAGTTCTTGCTGTCGATAAGAACGTCCTTCATCCCATGATATTTCTTATTGTAATGGACCAAGGTTGAAAACTGTTCATATATCTGCTTGCGGTCTACCTTTTTAGTAGCTCTACTCTCGAGACCTTGGACCAGCAAGTTCACGCGTGAGCGGATCAGATAGGCGACGCGTGCCCAGTCGCCCAGCCATGTCTTCGTATCGCCATATTGAATAGTACACGAAGCATGTAAGTCCCATGTCTTCCCATCCGCAGCCAGGCTAGTGAAATTGACGTTGACAACTTTGACAGGTCTTTCTGCTGTGGCCGTTATCCTCACAATTTGTGGCTTCTTGGAATCGCGGGACCTTGCGATCAAAGGTTTGATGATTTCGAGATGGCGGACGTCCATGCCAATATTCGCAGCGGGCTTCTCGGTTGTCTTTCGATAAAGTTGGCCTCCAAGGGTTAGTGCCATATCAGAGTACACTGCCTAAAATTCTGTTAATACTTGTCATCAATGGTTCAATTATTGGTAAGTACATACTGATGGAGTGAGGGCTGATCCGTTTATTAGGTGTCCGAAAATGGCTTCGTGAAGGTCAGGTTCCATCAAGTCGGATTCGGCAACCAGCGTGACAGTCTTTTTTCCGAGATCTTCTTTCGTTATCTTTTGAATCGATGCAGTTGTCTGTCTATTCTTAGGTTTCTTTGGCTTGGCTGGCGCTTCTATTAACTCTCCCTTGGTCAGCTGCCAGTTGTTAGTGTAGTTGATCCAGTAGTTCTTGAGATCAAATGAATAACGCGGAAGCGAAAGAACTCTATGCGACGATCCGTAACCACGGTAAACTTCGTTCCAGGTAATTGGGGCTCCATTGAGGTGTAGAACACTGAGCGCGTTGGCAATTGATTTCCAAGCATCTTCGTTCTTGCGGAGAGATGATACTGTCACTGCCTCGCTGCCGAGGTTCGACTTGACAAACGCGGAGCAAACAGGCGTGGGACCCAGCTCAAGAAAGACTGTGTTAGGAGTGATCAAACCATCCTTCTTAGCAGCTGCGAGAGCCCCTACAAAATTGACTGGCTCTCTTGCGTGGCGAGCTAAGAAATCCGGGCCAAAAACATTGCCACGCGTTACAACTGCTCGAAGTAGAGGCGAAGTGACTGGAATATCTGGATCGTGGAAAGTAATTGATTCCGCGACGCTTCGTAGCGAGTCCATGATGGTAGATACTTGACTGGAGTGGAAAGCGTAAGGTGTTGGCAACACTATACACTTGACGCCGGCCTCTTTGAGAATCTTGGAGTACGACATCATTTGCTTCGTAGGGCCACTGATTACTGTCTCGCGAGGGCCATTGACACAAGCGACTTCCAAATCTTCACCTTCCAGAAGCTTGTGGACAGAATCCACAGATTCTCCGATGGCCAACATAGCGTGAGTTCCTACAGTACATTTCTCCTCAAGCAGCTGTGCTCTTCGGCCGACGAGGAATATGGTATCGCTCACGGATAGAACGCCTGCGACGTTCAGGGCCGCGTACTGGCCGAGACTGTGACCAAGAACAGCACTCGGCACAATTCCCCAAGATTTCCATAATCGTGCCAACGCCATTTGAATGCAGGATAGCCCAAGCTGCACGATGACTGGTGGAAGCGATTCTATGTCCGAGATAGTACTATTAATCAGAGGAAGGAAAGATGGGAAGCCTTGATTCCGACCGATCCGATCAAAGTCCAAGATATCAGTGCGAAACTGTTCCGAATCTTCAAACAATACCTTCCCAAGCGATGGATAGTGAGAGCCTTGACCTGTGAAGAGAAAGAACAATTTTGGGGGTTTCGTCGAAAGAGCCTTGACAGTTTGATCTTGAGCTAAGGTCAAGGCTTTCTTAACTTCGGCGATACTGGATGCCGCAAAAGAGATGCGAAACTGGTGATGTATCCTTCTCGCAGCCAAAGTATATGAAAGACTCGCTAATGGTGTGTTTGGTCTTTGGTCGAGATAAGCGATGAGGTTTTGAATGTTATTTCTTAACGACGACGCTGATTTTGCCGTCACAGGAATGACGAAAGATCCCCTAGGGTCAGGCTCCCCTGAAACATGTCTGGGTGCATCTTCGAGAAGCATGCCAGTATTTCCACCTGATGCTCCGAAGTTGTTCAAGTACGCCAGTCTTTTGCCTTCTGCTGGGCGAAGCCAAGCGGTCTCTTTGAATGCAATCCGAATGCCTCTTTCTTCTATGTCATCGGGGAAAGTATGGTTGATAACACCTTTGATGCCTACATGAGGAGGAATGGCATTTCTCTGTAACATAAGTAAGACCTTTATCAAAGAAGCGACACCAGCTGATGCCCCTCCATGACCAATGTTCGCTTTCAAAGCTCCAAGGTGAAGTAGCTGTCCAGCAGGTCGTCGTCCTTGATGCCGTGGAGCGAAGACATTTGAAATGGATTTCATCTCGGTACCATCGCCAATTTGCTACATTGAAGTCAGTAGGAAAACTTGAGGGAATAGAAAAAGTGAGACAAACTGTGCCAGTGCCTGCGAGTATACGAGGTCAGTATCAATTAATTAAGAAGTTCGCCGAGTTATTCGGGAGCAAGCTAGAGCTTTTCAATCTCTCAGAAAATTTGAAAGAATCAAATGCTCCAGCCGAAAGCCAATGAGCTCGCGGTGCTCCCGAACTTCTCCGAATGAAGCAATGAATATCCATGAAATATACGTACCGTGCATTTCGACATAGCTGACATCACGAGCATCCACTCCTGCCTCATTCAAGATTTTCTTGTATAAGAACTCCTGAGCTGGGGCATGCGGTTGGGTCATTGATACAGCATCTGCCGAGTGATTCGTCGCTGTTCCTAAGACAACGGCTAGAATAGGGTCATTATCTGCTTCGGCATCCTCTAGCCTCTTCAAAACAACTGCCCCAACTCCATCTCCACGGCAAAATCCATCTGCTCCATCGTCGAAAGTTTTACACGATCCGGTTTTCGACAAAAACTGTGCTCGACTGAGCCCGGCGTACAGATCAGGGCTGGTCATAACATTGAGGCCACCGGCGACTGCGGTGTCACATTCTTTCGCGCGAAGGGCTGAACACGCAAGCTGAATGGCTGCAAAACTTGAGGAGCAAGCAGTGTCCACGGAGTAACCTGTATTTCTCCCAATTAGCATGGCATCATCAGGACATATTTCAAAAGGTATGTAAGGGCCACCAAATCTACCAGGACTTCTAAGAAAATGGAAAACTTGACAATCCCAAGTATTCGCCGTCTCAATCCCAGCTAATTTTGGAAGCACAATAAAGAAAAATTTGAGAGAGTTTGCGTACTTGGTCCGCCAAATTTGAAATGGTAATTGATGCGCCCCGAGGCGAATGCCCTGATAGTACCAGGGATGTAGTATGTATCAATATTCTCCGCCGCATTTACCTGACGCCAATCGTCGCTAGTTTGTCCATAGAAAGTCCCAACGCGTGCTAACATCGATGAAGGGGTCCTGTTGGGAACGTATCCCGACATTTCCAGTGCTTCATAAGCTGTAGTTATGCCCAGTCTCTGCATCGGGTCGGTTTGATAGGCTTCACGGGGCGACATATTGAAGAACTTTGGATCAAATAGGCCAGGCTCCTCGATGAAACAGCCATAGGGAGTATGCCCAGTGTTCTTTTTCTTGCCCATCGGGTCGGTGTGCGCGTCGACATCCCACCGATCTGGAGGGATTGGTCGATGAAGATCTAATCCTTGTTCTAACACACTCCAAAAGTTTTCAAGCGTATCAGCGCTGGGGAAACGACCTGCCATTCCCACAATGGCGATTTTCGTCGTGTTTCCCGGTACGTTCGAAAAAGCTTCCAACGACCTAACCTTTACTTCAAATCTTGTAACTGTTTTCAGCGCTGAGACTACGCTGTTCAAAGCATTTGATGGGCCAACTGAAGTCACTTGACATGCTTTCTTGTCCGAGTCCTCCCCCTCAGCAACGAGCTCGGTGAGTAAGCCATCGAAGGAGAGTGGCTCGATCAAAATTTCATGCACAATTTTCCTCATGAACTGGTGAAAATTGGTTTCAGAAAGAGAATCTCTAGAAGCTCCTGACACGACTGCAACCAGGGGTCGGGCAGATTTGATGTTAGCATCGGCAATGGGTTGCAATACTTCATCGATATCCGCCGTATTGTATACGTGTGGCGCGTGGAACGGTCCAAATATGTCAAGTTTGACCAACTTCCGCTTTTTGAAGTTCGAAGACTCCTCAAACAATGCTTTTAATGTTTCTGGCGGCCCGCTTACAGTAACGGCATCTCTACTGGTGGAGCTTAGATAGGCATAGCTGGCCCTTGGAAGGCCCTAATAATTGTGTCAGCCACCAAATAAATATATTGAGGTGAAAGGCTCATTACTTTTGACTCATTGAAACGTTCCAACTCGGAAATTGCGGATTCCTTCTGCATTCCTATCACGAGTGTCGACCAGCTCCGATCGGCATTTCCATCTTTACTTGTCGATAACCTCTGTGCAGCCCTATAGACTTTCGCGCCAATTCGAAATGCTACTTGAACTGTCTTCAATGCAATAGGTACCAGATCCACAAGACTTTGGCTTGCTGATACAGCTGTAGCAGCTAGTAAACCAGTGCATAGACCCGCTAATACGGTGTCGGATGGCACAATATATTGAGAAGGATGGTCATCAAAATAGCTATCGTAGTTAGTATTATACCATTATTTTGGTTTCAGCATATGAAACAGAAAGCGTACCTCATGACACTTGCTAATTGACATATGCATGTGAGAGTAGATTCGAGGATCGGGTTCCGTGAGCCTGACTCGGTGTACCTCTTCACCAGATCTGGAATGTCTGTAAATGGAGGGATCTGCTTTTGCACCTGACGGGGCTGCCTCTGGATCTCATCGCGAAGAGTCTGATGCAGCCTTTGGATGAAATGTAGAAAGACAACACCTCTCCGGCGCTCACAGAGCTTGTCTAGAGGCTCGCGGAAATCGCCCGTCTCATCTCCAAAGAGAAGGACCTCAAACGCGCCAGCCATATTTCTGATCTAAAAATGCAGATTCTTGTCGATGGCAAGAAGAAGAAGATAGCGCGGTATAGAAGATGGTTTTCTATTCATTGATGCCAGAATCTTGAAGCAAGCAAAATCGAATGAAATCTCTTGGAGCGAAACAGCACCGGACAGCTATCTCTAGCTAGCATATGTATCTGACACGACACAGCCTGGAAAGAATCAAGCTGTCAGCCTCGGGGTTTCCTCCGCTTCTTGCTTGGCTGGGGTCTTGATGATTGGGAGTCAGTCATGTCGACAGATGACCAGGCTCGAATCGGTAAAACTGGGGTTCTGTGTGGGAGGGTGTGCACCAGCATTCAGGGCTCTTCTGCCCGTTGAACTGATATCCGGCACCATAATGATGTAGCTATCTATCCGAATAATAGCTGCCCGTGAAGCCATAATACCGGCAAAGATAGGAAGGGGAAGGGGATGGGGAAGGGAATAGGGAGGGTTAGAGGACAAGGGCAAGGGCAATGTTGCGCTAGTCTGGCGCTCCGGTTTGCGAGCACGTGACTTTATCCGCTCTGGTGCAGTTGAGGTGCCCGCTGCTACGCTACCGCTACTGTACTGGCCTCCTTTACGTCTTACGCCTTACGCCGACAAAGGTTCGCCATACCAAATGGACCATTTATCACGCATCTACGCACAAAGTATGCACAAAGTACGCACAAAGTCAGAGCCGGTCCGTAGCACACATAGTTCGCATGAAAGCGGTTACTCGGATAATAATAGCGTATCTAATACGACCTATAGTCCCAAGTTCCGAGATGGATGCCATGGCTCTCTTCTTTGCCAACATGGGGGGAGTACGTACGTTGAAAGTCCGAAGAAATGATCCTATCATCGTACAGCCTATTATCCATGGACACGTAGATTAGCACTCCAGGAAGGATACACTGGGCAAGTAAGTATACTTGGGAAGTTCTGCTCGCAATTTACCAACATCTTCGGCATCTTCTTTGAAATTATGGATTCGCATTTCCTGAGCTGGGACGAGCCAATCGTGCGGTCTACGATCAAGATAAGGAATGACAACCAATTCTTGAGTTGGGATAGGTCAGTTCCAGCAAAGGAAGAGCAGGCTCCAACACCCAAGTCCATAAAAATAGGGAAGTTTCAGAGCGTGAAAAGGGGAAATGGGAACGCTGGTGTGAACTCAAATAAGTTGACAGGTACGATCAATTCAGCCTCCAAGCGTATCCCATAGCCTCGCCATTTGTTTCGCATCAACCAACTCTGTCATCTAGATGTGCGCCCGGTGCACGAACTCTTGGGCTCACGAGTCGCCCAAGCCCCTGACACAGAGATATCATGGCTAAATACTCTCGAGACGAAGAACGTACCGTGGCTTACAGAACATGTCTTCCTCGATCAAATATTGTTTCCAGTCAGCGGCTACATCTCAATGGCAGTTGAGGCAGCGAATGAAATGTCCGACGGAAAATCACTTTCATATACGCTAAGAGATGTGTCTATTACCTCAGCTCTGTTGCTGAATCCAGACTTAAAATTACAACTGCAGACTAAGCTTCAACCAATTGAGAATGCTGCAGAAAAGGAACGTTGGTACAACTTTCAGATCACATCATCTTCTGATGGTAGAAATTGGATAGAGCGATGTGTTGGGAGAATATCCTCCCTTGGAGTGGGAAACTTAGATTCCAAACTGGCTCCGCATCCAAAAGGCTCATTGGCAAGGCATGTCTCGCGAAATTACTGGTACGATGTCATAGCAGATTCAGGACTCAAATATGGTTCGAAATTCCGGAACCTAGACGAAATAACCACAAGTGTAACGGAGCTCAGAGCAGTTGCTTCCAGTTCAGCATTTGAAGGCGCAGCAAAGTACATTCTCCATCCTGTGACAATAGAACAAAGTTTCCAAATCCTGATGGTCACAAAATATCAGGGACAAGGCCGAAAGCTACAGAAATTGTCAATCCCAAGCTACATTGAGACTCTTGTTATAACTGGTGGATCAGGGAAATTGAGACTAGGAGGGAAAGTCACCGAAACTAGACCAAACGGTTTGACGGGCGATGTCTCAATCATCTCAAATGAGGGCCAGCCGGTGCTAACAATCCAGGGTTGCAGAATGTCGATTGTTTCCAGCAATAGACAAAAGGTAGAGAGCAAGCTTTTCTCTACGACAGAATGGAGAGCCGCAAGATTGAAAGCTAGTACCGGCCGTGCGAAGAAGGTAACGCTCCTCGTTCCAAACGGCAACCACCCCCTCGCCATCGCTGTCAAAACGTACTTTCAGCAGAACGAGATTGAGTGTGACACATGCAGCCTTGAAGATAGCTTCCCTCCAGGTCAAAATGTCATCTCCCTCCTGGACTTTGGCGAACCATACGTCTACAACTTTACAGAAGCCCGCTTCCAAGATTTTACCAAGAAGATGTCTACTTTCAAGGATTCTATGATCTGGGTGACTCCCAGCGCGCAGAAAACCTGCAAGGACCCAAATACATCAATGATCATCGGGTTGATGAGAACACTGAGAGTAGAGCTGAGGAAGGATATTACCACCATTGAGGTTGATCATGAGGACCTCGACGCTGCCAATGGAATCTTGCAGATATACCAAAGTCTCAGCAATCGGCCGAAGAGCAAAGATCTAGATGCCGATTACGAGTACGCAATTTTTGATGGCGAGGTCAAGATTCCCCGACTACACTGGACAACAACTTCAGAGGAACTTGCGTGCTACAATAACAATAAATTGACGGCAAATGTCAGCGGCGATGAAACTTCAACTGTTCCCATCAGCTTCCGTTCCGACGCTTGCTACTTTCTAGTTGGAGGGCTGGGTGGTCTTGGCCGGGAGATCTCACGCTGGATGGTGGAGAATGGTGCGCGTAACATTCTCTATCTATCCCGCTCTGCAAAAGAAGGACCCGAAACGACGCCGTTCTTCAACGAGTTGAGAAGCCAGGGCTGTTCGATCTCGACATTCGCGGGGAGTGTAAACAATTTGGAGGACGTGGAAGCTGCTGTGAGGCAAGTGACGAAACCAATTGCAGGCGTCATGCAGATGTCTGCCGTGATGAGAGTACGTATCTCCTACTTACTTCCTTGTAAGAGGACTTTGCTAATTTATCATCGTAGGACAACTTCCTATCGCAGATGACGTTCAGTGACTGGGAAACATGTGTACAGCCTAAAGTCAAAGGGACCTGGAACCTACACCACGCTCTCTCCGCCTCATCGCTAGACTTCTTCCTGCTCTTCTCCTCCATATGCGGAATCACAGGCCAGTGGGGTCAAGCGAACTACAACTCTGCCAACTCTTTCCTAGACGCCTTCGTCAAATACCGGCACGGGCAGAACCTCGCCGCATCCGTCATCGACATTGGCTTCATGGGTGGCGTCGGTATGGCGACAGAGAACGCCGCGCTGGTCACGAATCTCAAGAAGAGTGGCTATTACTTCCTCTCTGAACCGGACCTCATCAACGCCCTAGCAATCTCCATCACGCATTCTCGCCCTGGGGATAAGAAAAGCCATTTTGCACTGGGCATCACGACTACGAAACCTATTACGGCTTCCAGTTGCAGGCCCGCGTGGAAGAAGGATGCGAAGATGTTGGAAGCACATCAGTTTATCCCGCCTGAGGCGCCGACCGTCGAGGAGGTGGAAAATCTTCTCAATGACGCTCTTGGAAATGCCTCAAAGTGAGCAGTGTTCAAGGACCGATTTTATCTTCATGTCGGAATTTCTGAGGGGCGGTACGTCGGAAATGTTGCTTTGCAAGATGATCGATTATATGCTGTTAGGAGCAAGCAGGTTTCATCAACTCGCTCAACGGCTGGTTCTTCGATTGTAGGGCGTTTTCTTTTCCTATGCTATATCCTAGACTAGAAGATATTGAAAAGATTTAAAAGATCTGTAGGTAGACTATGTAGACCCAAGGGCATGATCGCATGAGTCTTGTCAACCGATCAGAATGGTCGTCACTGCTGGAAGGAAGTCGGATGTTAGAACAGCCCGTTATGTTGTTATATTCTCCCATCTTGAGAACAATGGAGCCAGCATATATATTGTTTACTGTGAGCCTTGTGCCACAACCACCTAATTCTCCCAGTATGACCTCAAGTGACGCCACGTACATACATGTATGTATGTACAACTATAAATTCCTCCCCTTCTCGTCTCCCACATGCATGCTATACTTTCCCCCTCTCATCTTTCTTCGAGCCGCAAGCCATCTCACCCTCCCTCACCTGCGGACATTATGGCTCTCAACCCACGCCAACGTGCTCGGCGACAGCAAATTCAAGTCAAAATGCTCATAGCCCGCACTACTAAGACTCTCCATCCGCCTCAAGAAATCCTCCACCGACTCCTTCTGGCCCTCGGGCGGGGCGCCCTGAAACCGGGCCTGGCCCTGACTCTGACTATTCTGACTACTCTGACATAGAGCCATACTCGAGCTCTCGATGGCCATCTTGGCTTTCTGGAAGAGCTCAACGGAGGAACGGTACATGTCGGCCACTTCCTCGCGCTGGCCGTCGCTGATGTGGGCTAGGGTGGCGAGGATGCGTAGGAGCCGCTGGCTGAGCTGGAGGTCGATGGTGGCGGATTCGTTGGAGGGTTTGGAGAGCGTGTAGGTTAGGAGGGTTGTACTGGCTGTTAGGTAGATTGGCAAGACGGCCCTGACAGACAGCGTTATTAGACAGACAAGAACAAGTATGGTGCTTTGCTTGTAAGATTACATGACAGGGGATGGGATGTGATGGGATGGGATGGGCTGAACCTTACCATAGGCAAGCGTAACTCCTCCGAGGGGTAACCTCCAGCAGTTTGATGGCCTTTCTTGCTTCGTATGTAATGTCTGGATGTTGTGGGACTTGAAGCTCGTGGTACATGGGGAACATGGGCAGGGAGCTATAAACTATGGAGAGAGAGTTGAAGTACGAGAGCTGGAGAATGACCGAGTACACGCCGCTATGTCCAAGTCCGTAATGTTGTTCTTGGAGGACCTCGGCTGGCATGTTTGCTTTCCATGATTGGAGCATCGTCTCTAGCTTTCGCGCCGCCATGATCCGTTGGGTAGGAGGTTGCCGGTGTGCTCTCACAGAGCAGAGGTGTTTGTATATTTGTCCCTGTATCATCGCCAATCTGATCCGGAAATAGAAAACATCCAAGTTTTCGGAATTGCTCTCCGTAGGCAACTCTACATCCATATCATCGTCGTCCTGAGTTGGCGGCTGACCCGTCGTGAGACTGAGGTCTTTGTCGATCGTGTAAGCACTCCAAAAGATCCGTTTCCGCTGTTCAATTTCAGGAGCTTGGAGTGTGGACTGTTGATAGCTCCTGTTCAAGCCCACTCTTTGAGCTGATTTAATAGCAGAAGAGATCAAGAGGGAAACCGGGTCTTGGTTCGGTGTCCCAAGGAACAGAAGAGCGAGTCCTATCAGCGCCTGCACAGATTGAATGGACGGCGCCATCGTTATTAGCTGGTTGCTGACTGCCACAGCATTTTTAAAACATCCCCAGGCTTCCTGATCTTGCTCTTCTTCAGTGATCGTCGTGCCTGTGAATCGGTGACTGAGCGCCAGTACCACGTTCAAGCAAGCCCACCAACAGGTATCATTAAGATTAGGCTCGGGGTTCTGATACTGGAGAAGAAAAGTTTCTGGGTCAAATATTGGAAAGGCGGAATTAAAGCCCTGAAAAGACTTCTCGATGAGGGCAAGCCCCTTGTCCATCGGCGGAAGGGGATTGAAAGATATGTTACCTCCGCGTACATTATTCCACGGAGAAAATGACGCTATCTGATTCCCAGAGAATTCTGTGGATGCTGCTGTGGAGTGGCCAAAGTCCACGGGTTGGAGAGAAATCTCGGCCGGAGCAGCAGCTTCGTCCAAAGAGCTACCAACTTCCATTTGCTGATTGTCATACATTTCAGTCTGGAACTGATCCGAGTTGGGTGTCTCTGGGAGTTCAAACGCATTTTCCCCCTGATATTCTGCTTTAGGCTGTTGAGCCACAGCACGCTTTAATTGATCTTCCATCCGTTTCAATCTCTGTTCCAAATCCTGAACATGTTTGTCCCTAGATATGCTGTGTTAGCAGCTTTTCATAGTATATGTATGGCTTTTGACTTTGTCGAATGGTTAGGACTCACCTAGGTGATCGCCTGGGCGTCCGTTTCATCATGATAGGTGTGAAATGGCAGGGAGTTTTGGATTTTATACATTGTGCGCAACTATCTTCAACTTTCTCACAGCGAATCCTCTTCTTCCTGCACGTATCACATGCCTGCATCAAGTCAGTTAGTTCATGGTACCTTCTTAGGACGAGTTCAAGTTTACAGACTCTGGTGATGAGCGCTATTGATGATGGCTCCTCTTTCTTGGAGTTTCCATCCATCATCGTTTGCGACATTCTTTTTTGCAGTGTACAAGTACAATGGCTGCCGGTGATGCTTTCGAGAGCTTAGAAAGCGATGCTTGGACTTGGGAATAGAGTGAAGTGCTGCAGTGTTTTACGAAGATCTGCCCCACTGATCCGCAAGCGATTTCAACGCAACGTAGCGTCTATACTATCCCCCCCTGAATAAATGTTAGCGTATCAGGGCTGGCATGGTGGCTCTCTCACCAAAAACCCCTTGCTAACTGCTCCGCTGGATAACATTTATTTAGGGGGGGGATAGTAGTTATGCCGCGGAGATCCATTTAGGAACCAATGAAATGAGCATATGTAGCAACGCGCTACGGTGCCCGTCGGTTCATCGCGGGCTTTGTGTTACCTACAGTACATACATACAGGTCACGGCACTGGCACTCACTCTCCATGCCTGCATTCCAACGTCTAAATACCGGCACCTCCCTCCCCCAACTTACTCAAATGTCATTTTCGCTCGAACTGTGAGAACCCAGCTTGAATTCTCGATCCTTCAAAGGCCAGGCAAGCAGGGCCTCGACTGAAGACTCCATTTCCAAATTCTAGCTGAAATGGGACCGCTGCTGATTCAAAAGACAGCGGATTCGAAGAAGAGGCAGAGGTTTTCTATTGCCAAATGTGTAGGAACCGCCACCCATAATCTGATTATACATTCGGAAACTGACATGTCAGTTCAGACTTCATTATTCCCGCACGCCTCCTGCTCGGTTATGACCAGCGTCGAATAGGATTCTCTCCTAACCCCTGCAGTCCTTATGGCGCGCTGCAGCAGCCCGTGGCCGCCCGTTACGTTCGTACTGTACTGTAGCCCTGTAGCCCTTGGCAACCCTTATCGCCCTTACTGTACGTGGAGACGCATGGGCCAAATTCCCGATTTTTACCAGGTTTTAAAGTGCGTAATACACATACCATGCTCCCTCTGTCGAATTTCTCTCCGAGCGGCCCAATAATATCATTCCATGTACATACAAACCCCATGCTGATTGATTACTGTACTGCAGGTGCCTTCTCGCGGGGACACAAAATCAAGATAGTGGAGCGTGCTACATATAGTGCGGTGCAAAAAGTCTGAACGACCCTACTTTAAATGACAAGGATGTTACAGCATCCCAAGGTGCGCAATTGTCATACTAGCACTCTGGAAAAAGCGTATAAAGCGTATATTATATCCTGCGCTTGGGCCATAGTTCAGACTTTTTGCACCCTACTGTATGTACACCTTTGCTAAATCGTGTATGACAAATTTGTCCAAAAGTGGAACTGAGAGAAAAGGGCTGTCGATGAGGAGTTTTGCTGCAGGCAGTTTGCTTCCCAAGCTTCGATTACGCCCAGAAATAGCCCAACGCCAGCCGGCATTTTAAACCTCAAAGGGAAACCACGACGGCGTACGCCACTTGCATAGATGCCGAAGCCAAGGCCGAGGTCGAGTAAACCTCGACTACCGATGACAGCTAGTGGCTTAATTGCTAGTTGGCTTGGAGAGTAAAAGTGGGTGTTCTAAGTCTTACGGTACATAATCTAGGCAATCACGTACCGGGCCCACGCTGTAGTCACATTTGTACAGCTGCCCTGTTGTTGGTGGAGGAAAACGAATGGTATTTCGGAATCAGACGGCCACGGATCTTCCCGCTGCTACGTACACAGAGATTAAGCCACACGGAATGGAGGCTCCTCCACTTTTCCCCCAAATCGTCACTTCTGATGAGCTAAAAGTGAAGATGCCGAAGAGAGTGGACGCT
Source organism: Pezicula rhizophila (assembly GCA_022190145.1). NCBI lineage: Eukaryota > Fungi > Ascomycota > Leotiomycetes > Helotiales > Dermateaceae > Pezicula > Pezicula rhizophila. The sequence continues at coordinate 15,587 of JAJONI010000964.1, forward strand.
AGAACGTCACAATTCTAACGGCTTTTCCCGCACACCTCGGATTATAAATCTGGAAATAGCAGTTCCAGGGGCCAATGACAAGTCCAGACATCAGAGATTTGTACCCGGTAAATAATACCCTTAGTTTTACTAGCAATGAAAAGTAGCGTAACAGGTGTGCATAGGAACGATTGACCCTTCGGCAAAAATGCCAAATTTATTGCATTTACTACTAGCATTCAAAATATGCCCTGCGTAGATAACTGGCATTCAAGATCTGCAGTGCATTAACGACTGGCATTAAAAACGGCTCTCCTTGCTTACGTTAGCACATCGCATTTCTCAACAATGGGCTAACAGTGGTACCCCTCCAGGTGCTGGGATCCCAAAGATAACGATTTGAATCTGACAAGTTTAGTTAGCCACCCACGTGGTAGAAGAAATAGTTACCGGTTTTTCAAACACTACCCGAAAGTAGGCCCAAGCACCCACCCCCCTTAGCACTACAAAGTCCATTACTTCTATAGACTGTTGTATTGTAATTCTAGTTTCTAGAATGCTGAAATGACTTCTACCCCTCCTCTTAAGCCTTACTCTAAAAATGGAGAGCATCTAACCCTAAATAAAGCTAGTATACTAGGTGCTGCTAGTTTTATAATAAATTGTAAGAGTTATAAAGAAAAT
>JAJONI010000965.1:0-16233 GCA_022190145.1 Pezicula rhizophila
AAGAACAGTTCCAACATATATGATAATCAGCAAAAAAACCGAGAATAAATACGGTTGCTTGTCGCTTTCGTGAAGATAGATTCGAAGATCAAGAAACTTGAAATTGTATAATGATCGTTCGTATAACATGTATTACAACTCCAAAATCTGCGGTTATTCATCATCCTTCCGCAAAACTCCCTAAAATCTTTATCTCCAAGGCGATTTGCTGTCCTTGCTTGTATCTAAATAATTTTCCATTTCGTCGTTCGGTGAGTGTATAACAGGTTACGTGACATACCGCTTCGAGATCCTTACTTGTTGTGCATATTAGAAAACTCTACCTTCTACTCTTCAGCACAATGGACTGCATACATCTTGAGTGGTCCATGGTGATATGTATGGAAGTCACACAAAGAAAGTCGGCCATGGTCAGAGCTCCAGCTTGGATGTAGATATTCAAGGAAGGCCTGGAACGGGCCCGGATCGACATTTAACCAAAATCCCGCCCTTTTCAGAATCAGAGGAACCTGGCTACAATTTTAACCTCATACTTGCTAGACCGTGCTTGGGACATTACAAACACTTTAGTCTGTGTCTAACGGGACGCCGAAAACATAGACGTATTTAACAGTCATATGCTTTCATCGGCACTTCGATAGATATATTTTGACTTCATGAATGATGCACCGCGTAGATCTTTCGGGTAATAAACATGCGATCTGACTCGAACCCACGCAGTGGCATTTCGCAGAGTTATCACGGCAGTTAGAACGTCTGAGACATTTTTGGGATTAAACCTTTTTTTATTTTGGGACTAGGAGGTGTTGCGATGCGAGTCGTTTTGAGGTTTATATGCTGTAGTACCACGGTACTTGCCTAATAATGGAAGAGAAGCACGAGAAGTTAATATATAGTCTAAACACTATAGATAAGAAGTAATATTGTATTTCTTAGAGACAGAAGAAGTCTACGATAACCTTGTGCTGGATTTCTATCGTCGCTTGACTTGTTGGCTCGGAGGAGATTTAGGTAGAGAGGTGATATTTGTTGTCTAGGAAACTTCATTGATGCAGTAGAGTATATTCATCTATAAACGTGAAGTAGGGTTTCCAGGGAAAATCCAATTTTAAAAAGATATAATTGAAGGGAGGAGAGATAAAAAGGTGTGGTGGTACAGTATGTACCGAAAGGCAGGTTCTTGATCACACGTGATATGTACGTATAGACACCCGGCGACAGGATCAGCGCTTCGTTGTTGATTTCCCTTCTGATCTCAAAACTTGGAGATGCTCTTTGCTTAAATCTTGGCAACATGTCTCCATCCCAAAATGGTCATACAAAAAAAAACAAAACGCGCCAGTCATGAAAGTCATGTGCATTGAACAAACAGCATTAGGTTGCAGTACCTTAGCGAACTCGGGCGCAGAAGCAAAACACGAGTCGAGTCGATCGGTTCCAAGCGACTTCCAGCGTCCCCATTCGCTCTCCCACTTACTTAACCGCCTTATCTTCAAAGTCATCTCAACTTCTCAACAAGCCACAAAACCAAAATGAAATGAAACCAAACATGGCAACAACATCAACAATACCAGAAACAGAAACAAAGCAGCAACCGGCCCAGGTCCAAACAACGGCCACCGCCACACCCGACTCCACCATTCCTACATCCGTTCCTACATTCGCAACCCAACCCCAATTCACAATAATCCCACCGCTCCTAAACTCGGCAAACCCATGGGCAACAACGCTCTCGGATCTACGGTCCCTATATGAGAATCCCTACCTGGGAGCCGTAACCGTACGGACATCCTTGCTGAGGGGCTTCCCACATGATTCCCGAATTCATCAATACACGTTTTTTTCTAGCACTGAAGGAGTAGCCACTGCGAAAATTAATGAGGGAAGGAGTGAGGTGAAAGATGGCGAAGGAAGTAGTTTGAATACGTTGGGATACAGTCCTATTTCACTGGATGAGTATCTTGATCTCTTGGTGCAAATCGTCGAATCGCCCGATTTGAAGATCCAGAGTCCATCTAAACCATTCATCGTTTCAGTCAGTGGGACAGCGCACGAAATCGAAGAATGTTATCACCAGATCTGGAAAGTGGGGAAGGATAATCCAAATCTGCATCTCATGATGGAAATAAATCTTTCCTGTCCCAATATCCTGGATAAACCACCTCCAGCATACGATGGAGTTTCATTGGCTGAATATATTGACTCCGTTTCGCGCGCAAAAGCGAAAGCAAAAACCAATACTTTTGGATTAGGAGGAGGAGGAGGAGGAGATTCGGATCATATTCATGTTGTTCATGTTGGGATTAAAACTCCTCCTTATACATATCAGGGTCAATACACGACCCTCATTCGAGCATTAGAATCATCAATCTCGAACTCACCAACGAAAACCTGTCCAATATCCTTCATAACAGCAACCAACACCCTCGGATCTTGCTTAGTCCTAAACACAGAAAACAACAGCAGCAAACCAGCCTTAAACTCAGCAAATGGATCTGGAATCGGCGGTATGGCAGGTGAAGCCATTCATCCATTAGCACTTGGAAACGTGAAGACCATTCGAGGGATGCTCGATTCTTCAGTTCAGACCCAACTGAGGAATATTGTGATTATTGGTATTGGAGGTGTTGGTGATGCCGCAGGATTTAAAAGGATGAAGAGTGTTGGTGCATATGCTGTTGGTGTTGGGACAGCACTTGGACGTGAAGGAATATCTGTGTTTAAGAAGATCAGTCAAGGACTATCTGAAGGCGATCTCGTTTAGTAATCTGCATACCTAATACATTCATCAAGTTCCAAGAAAGCTCAAATTCACATGATATCACGAACCGCGATTTGGGAAGGAGGATCAGAATAGAATGGATTGATGTATACACATAAAATAAATAAAATACTGAGCAAGAAAAGAAGTTTTTTTCCGCACGTAAATGCTTGTCTCTAAATCCGACCCTCGCTCCCCCCCAAAAAAGTATTACCACACAAGTTCCCACCATCTATCCCTCTTAACTCCCTCGCTTTGCAAACTCAATGGCACGAACATTGGCATCTATGATGGAACCATGACCATGGGTCCAGCGACGGTGATGGCATCAGTCAAAACACCAGTCAATGGCATCGAGTTGGCAAGGTTGAGATAAGTGACACCGGCAAGACCTTGAGGAACAGTGCAAGCACCGTTAGTGAAGGGAGTGAAAGCAGTGCCACCTGGAAGACCGCCATTGGTGAAAGCGCAAGCAGTAGCGCCAGTGGCGGTAGTTGAAAGAGCAAGGTTGGTACCAGCTGCAATCGCTGAAGTTCCGTTTCCTGCTGTTGCTGACATGGTGACGGCTGGGAAGGGGGTGATTGCCAAGTTGGAGCCTGTTGGGCAGGAGGAGATGAAGCCAGCTGCGAGGGTGAAGACGGAGCGGATTCCAAGAGGGGTATCGAATGCAGATGGGATGGCTGCGGCCTTGGATGCTGTTCTGATGAATGTCTGATGACGGGATTCAACAGTCACGATCTGAGCGGCGACACCGAGGATTGCTGGGGACTTGATCAATGGTGCTGCACCGAGGTATCTATGAATTGTTAGTCATGGTCATCGGAGATTTTCAAGTTTCTTTAGTGGTGAACCTACGCAGAGACACCAATGTTCTCGAGGATCGCAGCAGTCTGGACCATAGCGGCGGCCGTGGTGAAGCCAAAGTTGTAGGTACATGACTGTACGGGCTGGGTACCGGCACCAGCGATCGCCGTGTTGAGAGTGGTCACATGTGTCTGCTCTGTCGAGGAGATAGACTTCAGGTTGGTGATATCCGTCTGAGTTAGACCAGCTGCAGCGAAGTCTGCGTCCGTGAACTTCTGAAAGCCCTGGCCATAGAAGGCGGTCTCAAGATTCTCTGCGGTTAATGCACTATTGCCCTGGTTAGCGACCTATTTGCCTTGCCAAAGCTTTGAAGCCCTTTTCGCAACATACAATTGAAGGACATCAATATCGGTCAATCCATCTGGTAGTCCCGTTGCTGGATTCTGTCTTCGGTGGACCTCGTACAACTTCAACGCTCTCTCGTTCAACTTCGGCTGTGCTGGTAGTGCGGATGCGACGGCGACGAGTCCAACAACAACTGCTCCCGTAATCTGTCTGAAGCTAGGCATCTTGATGATATAGAGCAGCTTGATAATGCTTGGGGTTCTTTTTCTTTTTTTTGTTTTTTCTTTATTCAGTATCGTAGAAGTGAAAAGTGACTCTCGTAAATGGATGTGGATTGTATATGGACAGCAAGACCAGCCTGAGCGATTACAACGTTCGAGAGAATTAAGAGTGGTATTAAACACGATAAATTATAGTATCAAATGAGTGGAAAGCGATTGTATGTTCCGGGAAGCAAACCAGCGCTTGAAATGGGTATTATCGAATCGAAGGTTGGGTAAAGAGAAGGAGGGACTTTTGAAAACAAGCGGGGAGAGGTGCTCATTAAAGGCGCCGAGGAAAGCTCTTGGCAGTTATTACGGAATGAAGGTTCACCGGGGCAATAATACATGCTAAGCTAACGGCAGCAGGGCAGAGCGCAGAGCGCAAGAGCATCCCAAAGCAGACTGGGGGGGGGGAGGGAGGAGGGAGGAAGAAAGCTTGGCTCCAGGAAGCTGGGCCATCCGAAAGGGCATTAAGCTTACTGAACTTACTGTACTGACAGCGGGATCTACAATCTCCAATCGCTAACTCAGTCGTGCCAATCAGAGTGCACTCTACCATGGATGCCCCCCATAATAAACTCGCATTTCGTAGCCCGGAACAAAAGAAGGTTAAAGCAAGTTCGAGTAGATTTTTTTTCGGATATTGGTGAGATTTCCCTGGGTGTCCACTGAGTGGCCCTGCCGTGCCTGTGCCTGGTATGATGAGCGTGATGAGATCCGTCGGTTGTAGGAAAAGTGGATGGGAAACCCAAGGGAAGCTGGCGAAATCCAGGGCACGACCAGCTTTACCAGGAGCCGGTTGTATCAGAGCTGTTTGGGAATGAAGGGTGAAGCGACGAAGCGACGAAGCGAGAGCCTGCAGGACTGAATGATGTCCGACAAAAGACCCTGCGTCGGAGTTCATGCCCAATCACAATTGCGCATCGACAGGGCGGAAGGACTTGTTGCCGTATCTCTCGACACTCGGTGTTTCCATACAGCAGTCCTTTGTCATCCTTGAGCCCTAAGAACCCCCGATGTCACCACAAGCCCCGATTCCATTTGCTGACGTATCTTTGGTACTTGAGTAATAGACACACTACTACAGTAGCACACCTAGGAGATTTACTCTACGATGTATATCTAAGGTCAAGCCGCCACAGAGTGTTCGTGGTAGAGGGCCCTGCTGCCTAAATTTGGCTTTGTCTTTAAGCTTTTTTTCAACGGCCCAAGCTCAGCTAGCCTCGAGGATCCAGTGGTAATTGGTCCCCCACCCCCTCCCAGGCCCAGCAATGGCTCAAGCCTCTCAATTCTTTAGATCGCATCGCAACTTGCAAAACATACTTGGGACGAAGAGCCACACCTGGCTACGGCCTAGAACAAGTATATGATTTTACGCTAGAGACTATAAATGCACGACGCTAAAAGCAAAGGAAACCTAGTTATCACCAGTTGATATATCTGTGCTAGCTCCCTCTCTACACTCCTACACACATCCTCTTCCCTCGAGGGTCCTGCTGTGCTGTTTATCCCATTTTGACGAGGTTGTCTTCTTCCCATGTAAGCCTCCAAAAACAAATTTTGTACGTGACTGGTCCGTGAACTTTTAGTGTTTACACATCCTTCCCTCAGCACCTCTGATGGGCCACGGCAGATTAAAGACGGTTAGAGTAACGCAATGGGGAGTGATATTACTATCATTAAGCCCCATGTCTCATAGCGCGTAGGGGTTGACTGAGCGGATTGTGAGGCATCTGTATGGCCACGTCAGTAAATATTAGATGTCGATGGGAATGCTAAAACTTACGGGGGACTCTTGGTAAGATCAGTCTTCAGAATAACTGGGACACGGGTCATCTCTTTGATATCCTGGATGTAGTCACCGTTCTCCTCTCTCAAGGTGAAGAACTTGAGATATTTCTCCTTGAGAGTTTGTTTGGCCTCAACAGGCTCAGCAACATGAACCTTCGAGTCCGACCGGGTGCGGTGAAGGGTGCCAGCGGCTGAGAGAGAGTTCTTGGTGGGTGATGGAGGTACGCTTTGAGTAGGACGTTCAGCGAGGGAGACGCCTGAAAGACCGTCTGCAATGTCGTCTACGTCATCTTCATCATCAAAGAGAGCATCGACGTCGTCGGTGGACATAGTTCCAGTCTCCGTCTGCTTCCGTTGTGCTTCTTCGTGTTCCTTTCTGGCTCTCTCCGCAACTGCGGCCTCTCGTGCAGCAGCTGCAGCATTGGTGGCGCGGATGGAACCGCCAGGCTTCGGTCGCTCATCCTCCGGAACATATGCTGAAGAGGTAACGCCCTTCTCCCAGTACAATTCAAGAATACGCTCATTCTTTCGGAACTCGGCTTTCTTGAGGGGAAGCTGATCACAGTGGACACGCTTCTCGAAACCATACTCGGGTATGAGAACGTCAAATGCGGAGTCATAAACGCAAATGACAATACCTTCGCTGATGAGCTCTCCACCTACTTCCTCTCGCTTCCGATCCATGAGCCTGCATGACTCGATGTGAACGCTCTGTTCCTGGGCGTTCTGGGCAGAGTCTTTCTTTGTGTTGCAAGACTCAGTGGTCTTTACCAATCCTTCAATGTCCTCATTGTATTCAATCTTGCCCTCAGACAAGACTGCCTCAAGCTGGCGATGCACGACCAAATCGGCATACCTTCGAGAAGGGTTGGTGAAGTGAGTGTACAGGGGAAGGTTGAGTGCGTAGTGGGGATAGAGATGTTGGGGGGTCTTTCCAGCGATGTAGTACTTGGCGCGATGCATAGTCTTGACGAGCAATGTCTCCATACCCTTTCGGATATTGGTATCGTCAACTTTGAAGAGACTATTCTGGAGAGTTCCGCTGCTCGAGGTATCGATCTCGTAACCGATCTTGTTCATGCGATCAGCGAATGTAACCAAGCGTCGAGGGTTTGGAGGGCTGTGGCGACGAAGGAGTGCCTTTTCAGGCAATCCTTTTGCGATCTTCTGGGCAACGTAAGAGTTTGCCTTGTGCATCAACTCTTCGATCAACTCATGGGATGTAGTGGAATCAAAGATGTTATGCTCCACGGGAACATTCTCATCGTCCAGCTGGTAGATCAATCTCAGAGGAGCAATAGTCTCGCAATCAGAGCCAAGACGCGCCTCACGGAACTTTTGAGCAACGGCCTGTTCCAGTTAGCGAGTGAAATGGAAAGGATTAAATATGAAAACCTACGTGAAGAATCTGGATGTCCTTGACTGCTGCGCCCTGAAGTTTGGTGTCAAGATGACCGGCCAAAACTGCATCGACTTCCTTGTAAGTCAACTTCCCGACACTTTTGATGATGCTCTTTCCAATCCATGTTTCTTCATCCAACACAGCGCCGGTTTGAGGGTTCACCTTGAATACAACACTGACGGTAAGACGTTCTTGACCCGGAGTCAAAGAGCAGATCTCAGATGCAATCTTAGGGGGAAGCATGTTGCATGCCCCTAAATTATAGAAATAATTAGCAATGAAGCTAAGCAAGGTTTGTTGGTGATAGCTCCCGAAAAAAAAAGGGTCCGAAGTGCCTGGAGGAGCTCCCGGCACCTCATGGCTTTACTTCTATCAGGGACTCCCCTGGACGAGGAAAGAACACAGGAAAAATTAGTTGGGGGTGTGGGGGGGCTGCTCACGGTTCATCAAGTACACAGCAGTTCCGCGCTTCTTAGCTTCGCGATCGACAAGAGAGTTGGCTTTGATAAAATGGGCAACATCAGCGATGTGAATACCAATCTCAATCTTGTTATCTTCGAGAGTCTTGACATGGATGGCGTCATCCAATTCGTTCGCCCCGTTAGGGTCAATAGTGAAGGTGTTCTCCTCACGGAAGTCACGACGGGCAGCGATGGCAGCCTCGTCCTCCTTTGAAAGATCCCAGTCATCAAGGCCAACGCTACGAGTGACAGCATCTGAGAACTCGTCGGAGGCGAAGTTGTTGTCTCTAAGAAGAGCATCAGTCTCAACCTTCAGTTCACCCATCTTTCCAAGTTGCTCGACAAGGGTTCCGAATGGATGAAGAGAAGTGATTGGCCATCTCTTGATACAAGCGACGAAGATCCGATCTGCATAGTCCTGGTGCTTCTCCACAAAGTCACGTGGTGCTTGTTCGGTAGGAATAGCTATCAATGGAACCCTTTTGCTGTTTTTTGGAGAAAAAAAATTAGTAATAAGGCTAAAAAAGACTGGGTGCTGATAACTGGAGCAGTCATGGATGTTTGAAAGGTTTCAAAGAGACCTGGACGGCAAGCCATAAGGAGGACATAAGTCCTGTAACAACTGGCAACCGAGGCCCATCTGGCATTACTTCCCTCGGGACTTCCCAACAGCGAGGAAGGAACATAAAGAAAGGGGGGAATAGGGAAGGCTCACTCAGTTGGCTTAAACCAAACAATCTTTGGCTTATCTTGTTGTCGGTTCTCTTGATGGCGGCTGTTGTTACCATCTCGAGCTTGACGCTCGGCTTCCTGCTTCTCCTTGGTAGCTTGACTGCTTGGGCGCAACAGACCGAGGGTACCAGAGAACATTTGACCAGCAACACGCTCAATGACTGCCACAATGTGGCCTGCATAGAGTGGTTTTTGTTCATCATTCACTTCCTCTTCCTCAACGAGCAGGAGACTCTGGCCTTCGACCTCAACATCATCATTCTTCTTCTGCGTTGGGCGCTGTCTCAAACTACCACGTCTTCTAATGCCGCCTTCGCCAGTGCTGTGATCATCGCCATTTGTAGAGTTGTCGCGATGCGATCGATCATTGTTTCCATTGTTTGAGCCGCCTCTGGTGTCAGTGATATCCTTGCGTTTCTTCTTTTCTTCTTTCTCGCGCTTTTGACCCCAAACCTCGTCAACGTCAAGGAGTTCTACAGCCACAAGGTCTCCTTCAAGAGCTCTGTTACGGTCCTTGCTTCCACAGATGAAGATGTCAGCGTCCAACAAGCCATCTTGGGTAGAGACGTAGGCATCACTGCGGTTCTTCTTGTTGACACGAAGAATACCAGACACGAGCTGACCATCTCCGAGAAGTGCAGGAAGTGTCGCCTGTGGCAAGTAGGGAGTAAATAGTGTCTTTCGTTGTTGCTGCTGCTGTTGTGCAGATAGGTTTGGTGCATGTTGACTACCTTGTAGACCATGTCCATTCATTTGCACAGCCTGAAGTGCTTGAAGCTGGTTTATTTGCAATGGGTTCAATTGCTGACCGGGGTACAATTGCTGCTGAACAAGAGCCATTTGGCCTTGTGGAAGTTGTACCAATTGAGGTTGAGCTCCATACTGAAAGTTGCCAATCGAGTTAACCGATTGGTTGATAGAGCCGCGGTTACGGTGTCCAGGTTGGAAGCCACCTTGTTGTTGTTGTTGGCCTTGGGCAAAGTTGCCCATCCGACCTTGCTGATCTTGCTGTGGCTGCTCAGGCTGTCTCCAGTTGTCGAAGTTCCTGGAACCAGTTCGAGCATGGCCACCTTGTGTACTGGCTCGGCGCTGGAAGTCATTCCCTTGACCAGTTGCAGTGCCTTCAATGGGAGTAGGCATACCAGGGAACTGAAAGTTACCGCCACCTCGCATAGCAGAGCCGCCACGGCCATTTGGAGCTAGGCTTTGACTTCTACCGTGTGCGCCTCCACGCCCACCACGGAGATTTTGGTTGCTTGGAGTGACATGGTTCCCGGTTCCTTGCGCCTGGCCATTCTTCTCGTCAGTGGAGCTATCGGTCTGTGTGCCAGGAGCACCTGGCAGAGGGAACTGGAAGCCAGTGGTTGTCCTCTTCTGCTGAGCAATCTCGGCTGCTTTCTTAGCCTCTGGTAGTGCTAACGAATGACGGCGCTGGTGTCCGCTACCGGGAGGTCCGCCACCACGACCACCACGACCACCGCCGCCATTATTCTCACGCTGTTGTTGTTGTTGCTGTCCCCCAAACTCACCAAAACCAGCACCTGCTGTGCCTGAGGATGGAGCTGGTGGGGGACCCATACCCATATTGGGCAGTGCCGATTGATTACGGCGATGTGACAGAGGCTGCGTGGGGGCTCCCATAGGCGCATTCATCTGTTGCTGTTGTTGTGGTTGAAGCTGACCAGGGAATTGGAAAGCATTCTGCGGTTGTAAATTCTGCATTTGTCCCTGCAAAGGATTGTACCCGCCGCCTGGTGCTAAATGTTGGGTCGGTGGGATCATGCCCATATTCACATATTGTTGGTGTGTGGCCTGGATCTGCTGCTGTTGCTGTTGCAGGAGTTCGATTTGCTGCTGGATTGCAAGTTGTTCCACTGTTTGTCACCATGGCTGTCAGCGATGCTGTCCTGGTTGATAAAAAGTTACAATACGAGTACGAGGAAAGATGACGACAGATAGCCTCCAGCAACATCAGAAATACTTACTTCCGGGCGAAGAGAACATGCTCATCAGTGGCGTGAGCTCGGAGGGACTTCTGCGATGTGCAATGTGCAATCGTCGGCCAGTTGGGCCCGGAACACCACCCTGAGGTGGTGGTGGTTGGGGTTGTTGCTGCTGTTGCGGCGGTTGTGGTTGTTGGTGCTCCATGATTGATGGAGGTGCACGTCGAGTGCGCTTTGAAACGGGGGTGTAGGTTGTGATGCAATCCAAATGATAGTATGTTGGGGGATGGTGTTAAATGAGGGCAAAGGAGAGGATTGAAGTCGGTGTCAGTAGTTGAGACACAGGATGAAGGAACGACTCGAGGATTCGAGGATGTGGGTTGGGGTGTAGGTGGGAGGATTTTGGATGGAAGTTTGGAGATGGAGAAGAGAACGTATGCGAGCACAGAGCGATATCCGGGAGCTGCTGGCTTAGTCGCTGCTTCCCACACCAGCCGAGCGCACCAGAGTCAAGTGCAGGCCCAGCTCGGGCCCAATGCGGCTTAGTTCTGAGTGAGCTTAGGATCCTCTAACGCAGCACTACCTGGCGCACGTGATCAGACCAGCCTGACCCACTGCAACCATGGGAATACGAGCGGTCAGTAGGGGGCCAATAGCGTACGGAACAATAGGATAATCCGCTATTGAACGCAAGGCTGATAAAGATGTGTGAATGGAAGTTGGAGCTCACCTTCACATCACCCTTCTACATCCTTCGTCCCGCATACTCTCTTTTTCCCCCTTGCCTTCGACAAAACACCAATGCGAACGACGACAACATGGGTGACCCCTCAGAACCCTCAGCAGAATTGCCATCGCTGCTGAAGAACAGCCACATCTCGCCGCGTCCATATGTGCCCGGCGCACTATTCGACAATCGACCCTTAGCTGTCGTGCACGAGGAAATGCTTGCTGCGTCCAAATTATTCCATGAGAACATTCGCGAGGGGGCGGTTCGAGTACTTCGAAGGACTCAGCTGGAAGAAGCCAAGAAACGTCTTGAACAGGCTGCAGCAGAAGAAGAAAGACAATCCGAGAGAATCCGAGTTGAAGAGGAGCGAATTCGAGTAGAGAAGCAGGCGGCAGAGAACGAGGTGCGATTGAGAGCACTGCAGGCCACCAAGGTCGAAGTTCCTCCTCCTCCTCCACCACCTTCACCCCCAAAGCCCGCCATCGCACCACCTACCCAGACGTCTACTCCTCCAGTTCAATCGCAACCAACACCTGCATCATCAACCTCAGTCAGTCAACAACCCCCTGCCATTGCGGCTCAATCTACACCACAGCAGCCATCTCGAACGCCTCCACAGCCTACGAAACCAGTCCAGCAGCCAATTCCTCCCAAGACAAACGGCCTGCAGCTGGGCAATCACTCGACAGCGGCTCCACCACAAGTCCAGCCACAAGTTGCACCAACTCCGCCACAGTCTGAGCCAGCCGCTCCCAAGAAACAAGTTGTAAATGTTCTTCCACCATATGTCTTCCCTCAGAGTGACCGATACCTTGTCATACACCAGAACATGAAGGAATTGCGGAGGCACATGAAAGAAGAGGGAAAGAAGAACAAGCCGTTCAATCAGAAGATGGGCCAGATGCGACGACTGCTGGGCACAGCTATCGGACAGCTAATACCTATTCCCGAAGGTGCCAAAAAGGACCCCAACGCTGAAGTCGTAAGCACATCCCATGCACCCTCCCATTACTCTTGCGTCACTAACGATGGTCTCCAGATTGAGAAGATTGCCAACACCCTCAAGGAAGCCTTGACAACTGTTCCTAGTCCCCCTATGGATCCCGGTATGGCCATGGTCACCACACCAGAGCCAACTCCAGGTGCAATTCACAACGGTGATTCGCTTCCAATGCTGTTTATCTATCTTTTGAACATCTTATCCAAGGCGATCATCAACCAGTTCGTCATTGAAGCTGGAGTCAACCCTAAAGCTGCTAACCACATTGGAACAACCACGGTCAAGATCTTCTCAAAGCGTGAGCTTTTGTGGCGTGGCCACACCATGATTGATATTCTCATGGCAAAGTTTAGGATTGCATGCCCTGTTGTATTTGGCTTGCGGGGAAATGAAAAGACAGAGGAGGGCCGAGCCAAAGTTGGTTGGCGTAGAAATGACGGCGATTGGGTCTCAGAGCAGGAGCACATGACTCGAATGACTGGACTTGGTGCGGGATACGCCTCTATCTCGCTGCGGGACTTTTCGAGGAGCAGCCTTACTAACCCTTACCCGCCATACAACTATTGGCATACCTTGGGAGCCATACTTTCAACACCACCCGGACAAACCTCGTCGACGCAGTATGTCGTCCTCAAGGCGCTTATTGATGGCTATGAGGTTAAGTTCTTTGAGTTTTACGGCCGAATGGCGCTGATAGTATTGGAGATGGCTTTGGTTGAATTTCCCACTCGTGCCACAGAGGCTCACGTCGCTGTCAGCTCTCTTAAGGTTATTGCTGATAAACTTAGGCGTGATCAGGGATTAAGGTTTCATATGGAGACGGCAGCATAACGGTGCATCGGTTTTTGTTGATACAAATGGAGTTATAAAGGCGTTTAGCATGGAATGTTGAGGAGTAAATGGTTGATGTGAATATAGTCGAGGATTGAATATGAAAACTGGTAGAGAAAAGGAGATACCCCACAATGTCAACAAATTTGCTTGCAATCAGTTTGCCGCATCCTCTTGTGTTACAGTCACATTGGGGTAGCACAAGAAGCGGGTGAGTAGAATATCGAGGTCCATGGACCGACCTCGTTAACCAATTGCAGACCTCAATTGCCGACCTCATGCCTGTGAAAACTGGTCTATCAATCCCGCCCTCGCATGTCTCGCTAACTCTCGATCCTTCATGTCATTATTCATACCATTTTAGTTACTGATGGTGCCTCAAGCAGCACTAACTTGTTCAACGCATCATCACTGGCAGACACCTACATCACATCTCCAGCGTTCTCTAAACTAGTCAGTTGAAGGACGATACAAACTCTGCAATGCAATTCTTAGAGCATAAAGTTCATGACTCGGTCAGCAACAGAAGTACAGAAGCGACGAACAAGTCATTGATCGTTAGGATGACAACACTGTACAGCGAAGAGCAGAAAATCTTCGCAATCAGGTGACTGACTGATATACAGAACATACCTACCTACTTGTACATTTTACCCGGGTGAGGCGTCCGTTCTTGTTCTTCCCCGCCACAACTTCTCCACATCCCATCATTACGAGCACTCTTATGCGCATCGAGAATGGGATGGCCACCTTTTAGCTATTGGTGCGCCTCTCATCTTTTGCACGTTGCTCACTATACGGCATCGTACTCCGGTTAAGTTGTACGGAAGGGACTCCGTACCTCAAGCAAGTATGAGCTCACCCCGCCATTTAATTACCCCGCCAGCAATGGAACAATATAAGGTATGACGAGATTTCAATTTCAAAAATGCGGTATCCACAGGTAAAGTTGTACGGCAATACAATTAATTGCAAGTATGAGGCTTTCTTCATGGTTGTTCGCAGCAGTTCCTGCACTGGCTCAAACTATTAATTCGACTGGCTCTGTAATTCTATCCGAGAATGCTACAATTCCATCAAGTAATGGCTCCGAGATCACAAATCCATCAGCTTTCACCGCAACCATCACCATCGACCTTCAGCGTGAGTTTCGTTCAATCCCCTTACGAATTCCAATTAACATGACCAGAATATTGGGACCTCTTCGTAGGCCCAGTCTCAACAGCAACAGTCAATACCACCGTCTCCGCAACCCCAATTCCCACCAGCGAACTGGTTCCACCTCCACCTCTATACTACTCACCATTTCCATCCGGAGCACAAAACCCTTCCCTGGCCAAGAATGAAAGTTGGAAATTCCCGAGTGGCTTTTTCTGGGGAGTTTCTTCGGCTGCTTATCAAATTGAGGGGGCTATGCAGGCGGAGGGGAGGGGTCCTTCGGTTTGGGATGTTTTTACTCATAGGGCTTCCGCTGAACTTACTGTTGGCAATGATACGGGGGATGTTGGGTGTAATGAGTATTACTTGTATAAGCAAGGTATTTTTTATTTTATTTTTTATTTTTTTTTGGTGGATTTCTCACTTTCTTGATCACTTAGTGGTGCTAGATTACACTCGAGGAATAGCGGGTGTTGACTAATTTATCGGTAACTGTTCCAACTTCCATTGCTCGCTAAATGAAGCAGCAACTAAAATTCGCTGTAAATATACTTTCAGATAAGACTTACTAACACTACCCAGATATCGCCAGAATTGCAGCTCTCGGAGTACCCTACTATTCCTTTTCCATCTCCTGGTCACGAATCTTCCCCTTCGGCAAAGGTCAAGTAAACGAACTAGGTCTACAGCACTATGAAGACTTAATCGACACCTGCCTCCAATACAACGTTAAACCAATGGTTACCCTCTTCCACTGGGATCTCCCACTCTTCCTTCAAAATGCATACGGCGGATGGCTCAGTGAAGAAATAGTTGACGATTACGTTGCTTATGCCAAAGTAGTGTTTGAAAGATATGGAAACAAAGTATCCCACTGGTTCACAATGAATGAACCAATAGTTTTCTGTGACGAATATCCCGTAAGTCCACGCTTATAACAACAATCACCTTCCAAGTACATCATCACTAAAGTCTCTTAGTACCCCAAGAACTACTTCACAGCAACCACCATCCCAGGAGCAGATCAAAAGTTCTTCTGCGGTCACCATGTCCTCCTTGCACACGCAAAAGCCTATAGACTTGGGAAATCCCTAGGTCTAAACGGGACAATAGCATTTAAAAACAACGGTGGCTACAAAATCCCACTTACCAACTCAACAGATGATGCATTAGCCGTACAACGAGCATGGGATTTCAACGAAGGCTGGTTCGCAAACCCCGTTTATATAAATGGAGACTACCCCACCTACCTCAAAGACTACGTCAGCACACTTGGCCTAGAATTCAGCGCAGAACAAAAGACATTAATAAATGGAACTGCTGATCTCTTTGCGCATGATGCCTACACCTCTTCTTTCTACTACGCACCAGATGGAGGAGTAGAAGCCTGCCTCCAAAATCCTTCCAATAGTTTATATCCAGGATGTTTCAATACATCAAATATCAATGCAAATGGATGGTACATAGGACCAGCAGCAGATCCATATACACCCTGGCTTTTCAAGGCTACAGACTGGGTACCTACTTTTCTAAAATACATTCAAGATACTTGGTCATCACCCGGAGGTATTGCTGTTAGTGAATTTGGTTGGGCTCAACCTTTTGAACATTCGAAGACTTCGAAACAGGATATTGTTTATGATCAGAGTAGGACTGCTTATTTTCATGATTATATGCGGGCCATTTTGATGGCTATTTCCGAGGGGACTAATGTCGTTGGGTGTTTGGCTTGGGCTATTATGGATAATCTTGAGTGGGCTGATGGTATGTATTTTCCCCTTTTGCATCCCCCCTCCTTTCCCCCCTCAGTGTTTAGGTTGTTGAGGATCATGGTAGAGGGACTGAGGAGAGGAAATATTTCTTGCTAATTTTAATGTGTGATAGGATATATTCCGAAGTTTGGATTGCAATATGTTAATTTTACTACTTATGAGAGGAGTTATAAGGCTAGTTTCTTTGAGTATGTTGATGCTTTTAAGACTTATGCCGAGGATCCTGTTGTTCCTGTTTTT
>JAJONI010000966.1:0-16208 GCA_022190145.1 Pezicula rhizophila
TCTAAGTAGCTCCTCAACTAAGTTGTAGTTACATCCTCTCACTTCTTAGCATAATTCAAGGTAAGACCTAAGTCTGTCATAAGTAGGTAATGTGTGAGCTTCTTGTGAATAAATATTTGCCAGAAACTTCCCGAAGCGACTTCGATAAAGGTATAGTCATAAATCCTCCTCTCCTGTACTTTTATCAGCTTTAATATTCTCTAGTACTCTATAATTTCGGTTCAATACGCTCATATCTCTCCATACCATGACTCCGAAGTATCTCCCACCCCTTTCTCCTAAATCGTCTTGGCCAAATACCATTCCTTCCAGGAGCCAAAATCCCATTCGGATCCAAAGCATCCTTCAACATCTCATTAAAAGTCCTCAAAGCCCCATTGTTCCAACTATAAGTCGCAGCAACCTGATCCGCAAATAACAAATGCGTTCTATATTCTCCATAACCTTCAGCCGCAGTCTCTGCAATCATCTCTCGCATGAGATTAATAGCTCTATATTTTTGATCTTTGTCAGACCGATCATAGACAATATTGGCGATATAGTGCATCTCTCTTCCAGCCACACACATTGTTGGGAAGTTATCGAAACCCCATTTCTTATGCAGACGAGCAATGATATTGTGAACTATTCGAGCATCTTTTCCTCGTGTTGGGGTGATAGGTGAGAAGAAGAGATGTGCAGCGTTTGGAACCCAGTTTAACCAGTCAAGTTCTCGGAGAACGGGGACTCCACTGCATACTTGCGTTCTCGAATGGAGATAGTGATCTTCGGGAACATCTGTAGGCAGTAGAAATTTACTTCCTTTGATCTTGGCAAATTCCGCTTTTATCAGTGAAAGCTGAGCATTGATCGCTACTTCATCCCCGTATTGAGTCCCATAGAAACACCATGCTACATCACCACATGGCATATCCTTGGTATGAGTTCGAATGACATCTTTTGGAATAGGACCTCTCCCATCAAACCAATGAGATTTTGGTTTTCCGGTGACTGCCAGTTCCTGGGTGACAGATCTTAGCTGTGGAATGTTGCCGAGAATTCTCTTGAGAGCTAGAGGTCGGATGGTCTCAACTATCTGTTCGAAATCATCTTCATTTTGGAAGGTGATCATGTAGGATTGGTGACCAGTTTCAGGCATCAACCAAAATCCCATCTTGGTTACGATACCAAAATTACTCTGGCTGAAAATCCCATCGGAGTAAGGGCCGTAGGCGGGTGCAAAACATTGCCAGGTTGGATTATCTTCATCGGCTTTTCCTGGCATGGCTCCCATACCGGTCCGTAGAAGTTCTCCATTTGGAAGGACAACTTCCATTCCGCAGTGATTCGCAAAGTGGTCACCATAGGGAGTGTATCTAGAAATAGTCAGTGTATAATTTTTATTATCAAGTTCGTAATTTTCATCTTAAGTTACGTACCCAACGCCTCTATCAATCGCATTTCCCAGTACACTCCCACCACCAAGGTCAGGAGTATCTATCCAAAGCGGTAGTCCCATTTTCTGAATCTCCTCATAAAGTTTGAAATAAGAAACACCAGGCTCAACCAAACAAGAAGCGCTACTACCATCAATATTCAAAATCTTATTCATCCTACGACCTAAATCAACTACAACCGAGCCAGGAATACGAGGTGCAGAACCACCATAGCCAACATTTCGGCCCATGGAAATAGGATAGATTGGTATTGAATGTTTGTTCGCCCAACGGACAATAGTTTGAACTTCTCCTGTACTTCCTGGATATACCATTGCTGAACACACAAGTTCTTCTTGATCGACGATGTGAAATGCATCATGTGTATTCCTATATATATGAGTATCCACTTTGAGTTAGAGGGATTAGAAAGAAAATTGAGAGCTTACGGATGCTGCATATACCATCCATCAATAAGTGGTTTATCGTTTATTTCCACATTTCTAATTCCTAAAGCACCTTCAAGCTCCTTGATAGCAATGTTAAACTGGTCTCTGCTGACATCTGGTGGTAAACGTGGTAGATCATGTTTCCGAGCAACACTTATTGGTAGTGTTTTATTGCTATAGAGCTTCGTCTTTGCTTCGTCTGCTTCTTTAGATAGTCGATCAGGAACACCGCTGTAAGTTGAAGAGAGACGAGGGATTGGTGATTCGGATGAGCTGATAGTCATTGTGAGAACTGTAGAAATACTTATAAATTGATAGTTTATAGATTCTGAACTAGATACCATGACAAGGTGAAAAAATGTAGATATACAGTAATTTACACACGTAGTAACATGGGGGGTAGTTCAATAGCATGTGAGGCTGTTGGAATCCTTAGTCGGACAACCCCCTAACGAATCGGGAATACTCTGTGCGGGGTTACCCCAACCTGCCATCCTTAATGCTACCCCCGATCAGTTGCTCAATATCCCCCACATGTAATCCCTGTAACGGCCTTTGTTTTCTCAATTAAGTATTTGAGAAGAAGTATTCTCGGCTTTCAAGCATTGCTACATCAAGAGACACTGAAGAGCATGTAAAAATTGGTTGAAACGACTACCAGAAACGAATCCACTAGTATTGAGAGCATAGACAGAGAATAATGAGTTCAACAAGTGATAATGGGGATCCTCTTAAGGGTATCACCACTTCCATACCTACTGTGTTGCTCAGGATGTGTGCTGATATGATAATAGTGATTATTGTTGGTGCAGGCCTTGGTGGGTGTGCAAGTATGTAGACAAGCTCATTTTATTCCGATCTCAAGTCTAGAGCCTATATTCTGTCACCCATTCTCTGTAATAGAGAATTCGAGGTACTAAAGAAATACTGCTCTGAACGAAGCTAACCGTCTATCTACAAAGCCGCCATGGCAATGCACAACGCAGGATTTTCAGTCCAAGTATTTGAAAAAGTCCGACACTTCCTAAGATTAGGCGATTCCCTAGGCCTCGGAGAGAATGCGTTAAAACTACTTGATCGTTGGGGTATGGATACAGATAAAGTCGAAGCAATCGGTAACCAGAGTGAGATGATGCAAATAAGACGATGGCATGATGGTAAGGTTTTGGCGCAACAACCTTTAATGGATATGGCTGGTTATATTGGTCATCGTGGTGATTATCATGATGTTTTCTTGAAGAGAGTTGCTGAGATAGGTATTGATGTTAAGATGGGTTGTGAGGTGAGTTTTTATGTTGTGGAGATGATTGAGTTAGCTTATGTTGAATAGGTCGTCGCTTATGATGAGTATAAGCCTTCTGTAACTTTGAAAAACGGAGAAGTGTATGAGGCGGACGTGATAGTTGCTGTTGATGGTAATTACCTTGCAGGACTATAACTCTCAAACCTCACTAAATGGGCAATATATAGGTATCAAGTCACTAGCACGCGAAATAGTCCTTGGTTTCGATGACAAACCAAAATCATCAGGCTATGCCTGTTTCCGAGCCTACTTCAAAGGAGAAGAATTAAAAAAGGATCCCCGCTGTGCCGACTTCGTACACAAAGACTGCGTAAACATCTGGATCGGAAACGATGTACATCTCGTTCAAAACACACTTCGAGATGGTGAAGAATTCAACTGGATCATAACTCACAAAGACACAGAAGATATCAAGGAATCTTGGTTCCAACCCGGTGACATGAACGAAGTTCGAAAGATCATTGTTGATGTTGATCCCAGAATTGCAGCTGCTGTGGAGAAGACGAAGGAATGTCTTGATTGGAAAATTTGTTATCGTGATCCTATTAGCACTTGGGTTAGTAAGAGTAACAAGATTGCTTTGCTAGGAGATTCATGCCATGCACATCTGCCTACTAGTGCTCAAGGTGCATCACAAGCGACTGAGAGTGCAGCTGTCCTCGCGACCTGCCTTAAGTTAGCTGGCAAGGAAAGAGTCCCGCTTGCAACGAGAGTGTATGAGAAGCTTCGATTTGGCAGGGTTCGTCAGTCGCAAACTAATGGTGAAGACTTGAGAGATCGATGGCATAATGCGTTGAGACAGGTGGATGAAGGAGAAGAAATTAAACCTGAAGATGTCATGATGAGAGTGAGTAGTTGAGTCCTTACTGAGCATTCTTTTCCGTGATGCTGACATTTAGTGCAGAACAGATGGTTGTATTCATTCGATGCTGAAGCAGATACTCTGCAGCGTTGGTCGGAGGTTTCATCTATCGTTGAGAAGGAGCTTGCAGCAGATAAGGTGACACCACTCTGTGAGATGGAATTTCCGCAATCAATAGCAATATCTTCGCATTAGTTGTGGATCAAGTCAAGGAAGGGGCTCGCTTAGACAAGGCTTCTAAATATAGTTGGGGATTTATGACGGATATTCTTTATTATTGAAAGTGTAGTTGGTACAGCTATAACAACATGTCTATAAAGTGATTAATGACCTGTTGGTATTTATGATTCTGTTGCAATAAAGAACCTCTTCAGGAATGAGTCAAGTTTAAGACAGTAAACTTCCCATGAGCAAGTTACTCAGACCATTACATTTCATTAAGTATTACTAAGTTTTACTCTCTATACAAATTCAATTATATATCCAACGAACCACAGAAAGTACTTTATATAACCCCAACAACAACCTACTCGTCAGTAAACTTCTCAACAACCCTCCTCCAAAGGGGAATCTTGGGTTTCGGATTCGCTAGATTCCAAGCCCTCTCCTCCCTAATAGCATCCATCTCAGAGAAATCCATATCCTCATAACTCTGCCAAGGACTCTTGATGGTAAACTTGAGTACGATATACAACGCTGGACATACAAAGCAAGCGATATAATTACTCAAGAACGCAGATGCTGAGAAGTTACCGGGGAAGAAGACGGAGAACCCTGAGAAAAAGATGATGAGGAAACACATGATTCCCGCTGCGATAGCGCAATATGGTTGACCCCAGGATTTGTAGGGAAGCTCATCGCGCGAAATCCCATTGGCTTTGAGTCCGAAGAAGAATCGGACGTAGGCAAAGCAGATTACACACCAGATTATTAGACCCGCGGTGCTGATAAGGTTGATGAACCATTGGAACACAGTAGCCGGGGTTGCAGTGCCGCAGTTTAAGTAGGCGAGGGGGGAGAAGAGGAAGGAGGCGATGACGGCCAGGTATGGGGAGCCGAATTTGTTGGTCTTTAAGAAGATCTTAGGTGCGGAACCGTCGGCTGCCAGACCGACGAGTGTGCGAGATGCGAGGAATAGTACACCATTTCCTGAAGAGAAGGCGCTGGTGATTACGATGGCATTGATGATGGACGGGAGAACTTTGATACCAGCTGTCTTAAAAGCTAAGACGAATGGACTTCCAGCAGTGCCCGAGGCAGTACCAATGCGAGGGTCGTCGCTGTTGAGAATGAGGCCGACGACAAGGAGAGAAACGATGTAGAAGATGAAGATTCTCCAGAACACTCGTCTCATAGCTTTTGGGAGGTTAACACGAGGGTTCATGACCTCTCCTGCTGCAGAAGTGGCGACTTGGATATTGCCCATTGCAAAAGCTGCATTAATGAGAACATTCCAGACTGCGAGGAAGCGACCAGTTGATCCTCCAACAAGGTATTCTTTGACAGGTGAGGGGTGCCAGTTCTTGCCTCCAATATACTCGCCACTGGGACTCACGCCCCAGTCAACAAGAAGACCGGCAAAGATCAGCCCGATAATGAGGAGAGACTTGAGGATGCCAAAGGAAAACTCAAGCTCGCCGTAGACACGCACTGGAAGCATGTTAAGGACGAACAGAAGAACGAGGAAAACCGAGATGAAAATGGCCAAGTTGAGATCAGGCCTCCAGAATGCAATAAGAGACGACGCAGCAGTGATCTCAGCAGCAGCAGTGATCGACAATAGGTACCAGAAGGTATATCCAACCGTGATGCCAAGAGCTCGATCAGTGAAAAGGGGCACATGACGGATAAATCCTCCAGACACTGGTAGATAACCTGCTGTCTCTGCTGAAATAAAAGCAACAGCTGCGACGACGAGACCCATGATGGCATATCCAAGCAAGATACCGAGTGGACCGGCCTGGGACAAGGCAGTTCCAGAGCCCAAGAAGAGACCTGTACCAATGCCAGATGCGAGTGCAATCAAAGCCGTATGACGACCATTAAGTCCACGTTTTAGGTCTGAAAAGGGGTCAGATTAGCGAGTGGATGAACATTGGAAAGGCGTACTGGTAGGTTCGCGAGCAGCTGCACCTAGGCCCGAGTAGAAGGTCCCATGTTTAGTATAGGGATCAGAAATGCTAGCAACTACATCATTGTTGACAACTGATATTAGGAAACTGTCAGTCGATTTCAATCAAGAGCCACAAAGTTCAAGCTACTCACTGTTGACATCGTCCCCATGTTGTTTGGCGTCGTTGGTTGCCATTGTCGCTTTAGGGAGCAAAGGGTCCAAGACGAGCCGCAACTACCAGGAGAAAAAATTCAGTTAAGGTTGATGATGTAAAGGCAATGATGATATAACCACCAACGTCCTCTTAATCTCTATCTATAATGACTCTGTTTCTGCTCCCGGGGGCACCCCTTCTCTCTTCGTCTAAATATGGATACACAATAACTGCTTTGCTTGCCTCGTCGGCGAAGCTCAATTTCTCTCGAAAAAGCTTATCGAGATATGGGCCGGCGACTCATGTTCATACGGGGTTGACCGGTGATCAAGCGAGATTACGGAGGTCACGCAAAAAGTCATAAGACTATAGGGCACGTACCCTATAGGATAGTTTATACAGGCTCTTATTCCTAGCTATAGCGTGCTTATTGAGCAAATACAGGGGGTGCTACAGGCTTCTGTGCCCTAGCAATAAACTAAAGCCCTGTAACCTTTTGCTAGGCTATACAGCCTAAGGAATAGTCTTACGACTTTTTGCCGTGACCTCCGTATAAGATTTCCTTAATTGAAGTCTTTCCCCTCACCAGAACTATGATATCTTCACCCACTCTTCAGCCAACAGCCTTGGCTGTACGCTGAGTAATAGCAGCAAAACAGGTAGGCCTTGGGATCCGTCTGAGCTGACTTCAATTTCTAGTAAGCAAACGGCAGCATCAAGTGATGCAGAATTCTCATTTAATTATTTCCTATCCATTTTGCGCATCATGTGTACACCCATCGTAATTCTCGACAACCAATGCTCTGTTCGAGGCTTTATTGATCGATGCGGAATATCAGACAAGTCACCTGCTACGACTGGCGATGCAAACAAAGGCACGAAATCCCCTGTTCTTAAATTCCTGGGAATCCCATATGCGACGCCGGCAAGATGGACGAGAGCCAAGGAGGATGCTATATGGGAAGGAACTCGAGACTGCTTCGAGTTTGGACCTATTCCATACCAACCAACTGGCGTCATCCCTTTGGAGCAAGTATGGTTCGACGCACCGGGTTTCCATCATCGTCTTCATATAAAACAGGACGAGCAATGTCTATCAGCCAACATCTTTCGACCAGTTAATGTAACCAAGCCTCTGCCAGTATTTATATTCCTCTAGTTAGTAGAGTCTCATCTGTTCTTTTCAAAAATCTTGAGTTGATCTTGAGACCAGTGGAGGAGCACTAAGAATCGGCTGCTCGACTAAGACACGGCATAATCCTACCGAGTTAGTTCGGCTTTCAGAAGAAGCTGGCGAGCCGATCTTGGTCATTACCTTCAATTACCGTATTGGACTGTTGGGCTTTCTTAATCATCCAGATTTGGCTGATGACGAAGGCAATTTTGGGAATTTTGGTCTGCATGATCAGCTCTATTTCCTCAATTGGGTGCAGCGGAATGTTAGTCTCTTTGGTGGTGATGGAGATAATGTTACTCTAATGGGCAACTCAGCTGGGGCTGTAAGTCGCTTCACTATATCTCCATATTGAAGCATTCGTAACAAAGTCTGTACTACATTTTTCGTTAGCATTATTTTTTTTTCTCCTGTCGTTGCAATAATTTGGGGTGGTTATTCTGATTAACCAAAAATCTTAGTGGACAATCGGGGCTCTTATGACTCGGAAAGGCAAAGAAAAGACGATGTTGTTCAAGAAAGTTATATTTTCCTCTGGAGGTCCAGGCACTATGTCTTTTCGGCCAAATGGCTGCTATTACCCATACTACAACACGCTGCTCGAAAAAGCAGGCGTGTCGCCTTCCACCCCACTTCAAGAACGCATCAAGGCTCTCAAAGCTCTCCCCGCCAGCGAAATCCTCCAATTCTCCAATGAGTACTTCCCATATGGAAATTTTGGGGCTACAGCCGAGGAAGGACCAGGCGCCATATTTGACAAAGCATCATTTGAGTATTTGAACAAGGGCGATTATGACCCTCATGTTGAGACGTGTTTAGTAGGATGCGTTACGAATGAAAGTACGCTGTCTGGTCATGCATTAAAGATGGCTACAGTCAAAGGACATAAAGATTACATTGAGAGATTTCCAGAGTCTGTTCAGCAAGCTCTCTTTGATCTCTATCCCCTAGCCGACATTGATTCAACAGACATCAAAACAGCACCAGGCTACCAACTCCTCGCGGACCACATCTTCACTGGAGTATCTTATCAGTGAGCCCTCATCTCTCTTTGATGCTTTTCAGAAGAGGATATTAACTCTAGAATTAGTCTCGCACAAATCCTCTCCACAATCCCAAATAAATATACCGGCAAGACAATGCCCGTCTACAACTTCCGCTTCAACGAGATTCTAGTCCCAGTTCGTCCAGAGCTCGGCACTTTCCATACCAGCGATCTTGCCTTCGTTTTCCAAACAACATCAATGTGGCCACCAGATTCAGCACCAGATCTCACAGCTCGATCTTGGGGGAAACGATGGATCCAGCTATTCAATACCGGAGTTCCAGGAGATCATTGGCCACCATTCAATAAAGATACTCAGTATCGTGCTGTTGTTGGCCCTAATGGAGGATTTGAGATCGAGGGTGTCAAAGAAGCTTCTAATGCTAGGCAGCTTACTTGGTGGCATGAGACTATCTTGAAAGGTGGCCATGAGACAATTCGAATTGTGGTTAAACCTGGGGATGTCCTCAAAGCTGGGTTGGGAGAGACAATGGATCATATGCCTTGAGATTTATTTTCCACCTATGACCAGTACTCGGGCAATGTCTAGAAGGCGGTTGAATCTGCTTGATTTACTCACTCAATCTTCTTTGGGGACAGAGCTGCTAGTCCATAATTTCGTATCGTTACATCAATTGTTGCAGGGTGATCGACAAGTAAAGCGTAATATATTCTCGCCTTTATTATTCTTTCAAATAGCTCCGTATAGAACGATCAATAATAATCATCTATTCTCGTCTCCACTTATATACCTTAGACTATCTCCAAAAAAAATAACAAAAATCAGAAGGTTTGTCACTACTTCAGCCAAAGACTAGTGGCGTCAAACTTGGAGATATATAAGTTTCCAAAGCCGCCACTTGAAACCTAATTAGCCCCGAACCCTGTGCAGATCACTGATCGCGGAGCTGCAAACACCCCCAAGCAAGAACTGAAACAACCCCATTGGCTTACAGGCAGGCCTATCGGCTTGAGACGATACCGAGCTTCATAATGGTAGCCGCGCCGCTATGATAGTTCAAAGCATCTGTGTTCTTAGGATGTTGGCCAGAAATCAAGCCCATTTTCTTTTCTATGAAGTGACAATACCATCTACGATACTCGCTCAGTATGGCACATGAACAGCTCTCTGTCCTGATCGCGACGGCGATTGCTTTACTCGTTGCAGCGGCATACAGACGAAGCAACTCTGCGACAGTCGACCCCAAAACCGATGCTGCGAAACAACTACCTTGGGTTGGTGTTAAAGATGTTGTGTTATCTGGACTGCGCGGACGGATTGCGAGTATGACGAATCTACTTGATCTCTTGAAGGATGGCTACAAAGTAAGCTCCGCTGGCAAATTTCCCCATTATTATCCTTAAGGTCCTTCCCTTCTCCAAGCCTGACATTGAACTGACCTTTTTGCGCGCCCAAGTATTCGAGCAATGGTGATAGCTTCGTTCTGCCAGGACTCTTCGATCCACACGCAGTCATTATTCCTTCCTCGGAGATAAAATGGATGGTCGATCAGCCGGACGAAGTTTTAAGTGCGGGCGCGATGCAGCGAGAATCCCTCCAGGCAGATTATACCTTTCTCGATCCCGAAATGGTACGACACCCCCTACATGAGAAAGCCGTCCGCAAGGAGCTCACGAGAACACTTGGGACCCTGATACCGGAAATCTATGACGAAGTGTCTTTCAGCGTTGATGAATACTGGGGCAATGATACGGAAGGGTGGAAGGAGATTGACGTATTTAAAAATATGACCAAGATCGTTTCCAGGGCTAGCAATCGCATGTTTGTCGGCCTGCCTCTCTGTAAGGCCAATACTTCCCTCTCGGACATTGTAGTGTAACGAGGGTTTGCTGACTATCACAGGCCGCAATGACGAATACCTTGAGAACTGCGAGAAATTCGCAGGGGATATTCCTCTCACAGCTTTGGTTTTCAAGCTGTTCCCAAGTTTTTTGAGACCATTGTTCTCATGGTTGATTCTACTGCCTACCAAACGTCATTTCAACACAGCGGCCAAACACCTGGTCCCGCTAATTAGTCAACGTTTGGCAGATTACAAAAAAGGAATAACTACGAACGACTTCACCAGTTGGCACATCAGCAAATTAGAAGGAGAGAAAGAATCGGAAAGGAAGCCCAAGACAATTGCCAATAGGCTGTTGCTACTCAACTTTGCTGCGATACACACCTCGACTTTTGGAGCAACAGGGATCTTGTTCGATGTATTTTCCACCCCACCTGAGGATAGAATTGTAGAAACGCTGCGCGAAGAGATCCAGGAAGTGCTCTCAGAGTACAATGGCGAGTTCACGAAAGAAGGATTGGCCAAGTTGGTGAAGCTTGATAGTGCTATCAGAGAGAGCATGCGAATGTCTCCAGTCATGATGAAGGGAATGGAACGAATGGTTACAGCGCCCGAAGGTGTAACAATGAACAATGGGATGTATCTACCTCAAGGAGCTCTCATGGGATCGACGGTCTGGATGATACATCACGATGAGCACTTTTACCCCAATGCCATGACCTATGATGCCTTCCGCTTTTCTCGAGCTCGGGAGGAAGCCTCCACTTTGGAAGGCAAGAATCTATCGATTGTCACGACGTCACCTACTTTCTTGCCATTCGGCCATGGAAAGCACGCATGTCCAGGGCGTTTCTTTGCGGCTGCTGAGTTAAAGCTGATGCTTGCGTATATCATCATGAACTACGATGTCAAGCCGATGGCTGTAAGGCCTCCAAATACGTTCATGGGGCCAGCGGTAATCCCGCCCATGAAAGAGACCATCTCGGTTAGGAGAAGAAAAATTGTAGATTAGATGTAGAACATTAATGATATTATTTAGCAATGCAGTGAGTCTTCTGTTACACAAACGTTTAGGTAAGGTAACTCAGTGACACAGATCAAGCGACTTGCTAGGTAAGTCGGTTAAACTAGATAGTTAAATTACTCTGCATCATTGTTCTCCTCTGAGATATAGTTACATAGCAGTTCTGATTTTAAGTTAAGAACGCCCTTGAGCTCCCTTAGTCCCACCCCATCCCATGTATATCCCACCCCAACCAACTCTTCTTGATCCTCAAAATAGAAAAACTCCAAAAAAAAAAAAACAAAACAAAAGCCAGTCCCCAAACACCACACCACACTACACCCACCACATATTCCCACCCCACCCAAACAAACAAACAAACGCCTCAATATAACACACATACGCACCGCCCACTCATCATCTCATGTCCCCCCTATCAATAACAACCTTCTCCCGACCACCATGACCACGCCCATCATCACCCCTCGGCGCCCCCAAATTCTCAAACCCACCCATAGGACTCAATGGGCTAAATAAAGGCTGCTCACCTAATCTTTTCCCATCAACACCAACACCCATAATCCCATCCCGACTCCCATCCCCCACCACCACCCCATCCTCCTCCCCTACAGGCGACCAAGCCAAATAATCCCTCCGCACCTCCACATAATCATACGCAAACTCCCCCAACTGATCATCATCCATCCCCAACAACTCCGACTCCTCGCTCGCTCGCAACTTCAGCCCGGGGATCATATTAACTACCATTGCGATCCCGGCGGAGACGGTGAAGGCGTAGGCTGTACAGGCGACGATGTAGGCGACTTGGATGTAGAGTTGTTTGTAGTTGTGGTTGAGGAAGCCGCCGGTTATGAGGCCGGTTGAGACGCCGTCGAGGCCGATGATGTAGTCGGCTGCGAAGAGGGCGTTGAAGGTTAGGCCGATGATGCCGGGGATGCTGTGTTCGGCTAGGTTGTCCATTGAGTCGTCGATTTGGAGGAGGTATTTTACTGGGGGGAGGAGAGGGTGGTTAGCTGGGGTTTTGAGGGAGGTGGGAGTGGTGGGAGTGGTGGGTTTTGATTTTGGTTTTGATGTCGCTGCTTAGCGAGGATGGGAAGAAGTACGGGAATGTTACTGGTATCTGTACTGCTGTGGGTGGAAGTAGGAGGGTTATTGGAGATGGAAAAGAAAGTAAAGAAGCTACGAGCTACTAAGCTTGTACTTCCATCTCTCTCTCTTTCTCCCCACTACAACCAGAAAATACTTCTAATAGAAACGCAAAATAGAAACGCAAAATAAACCATAAGAAAAGAGAAATAACATACTTTTGGTAGCATAATTAGCGACAACACCAGTCACAACCCCCAAAATCACACTCGCCCAGGGTGGAATAAACCCACTAGCTGGTGTGGCCGCCACCAATCCTGAGATAGTTCCCGAACACCAACCCACCATGCTCCATTTTCTGCTGAGTCTCCAATCCAATATACACCAGGTTGCCGCTGCGAACATGGCTGTTAGACAACTATTCCAGATAGCCATTACAGCTCTGAGATTTGCACCAAAGGCGGAACCTCCATTGAATCCTATTAAACATTAAGTCAGTTTTCCTCGTTTCTTAACCATGCAGAGATTACGAGAAAACTTGAGAATCACATACCCAACCAACCAAACCACAACAGAACCGTTCCCAGCGTTACCAGAGAAACATTATGCGGCCGAAAATTAATCATCATTCGCTGTTGTCTCCTCCCCAAAACCATCGAGTATGCCAAGGCCGAAATCCCAGACGTAATCTCGACGGGTCCTCCGCCCGCGTAGTCGAGGACGCCGTATTTGAATGCCCAGCCGTTGATGTTCCAGACCCAGTATGCTATGGGACAGTATACCAGTGTTGCCCAGATGAATACGAAGACCATTGCTGGGATTAGACGGCCTCGTTCTGCGACGGCTCCTACTACTATTGCAGCTGTTACGGCGCAGAATTGCATCTGTGTGGTGAGGATATGGGATTAGTTTTGGGATTAGGGTTATAGGAAAGGGTTGGTTTGTGGAGTTTGAGTAGGTTGAGGGATGGGGGAAATGAGCAAAAAAAACTCACTTGGTAAAAGGAATATAACAATTCAGGAATCAACGGACTTCCAGGTGATGGTTCTCCAAGAATATCCATTAAACCGAAATGAGCTAGATTCCCTATAAAGCCACTTTTACCCATCGATGAGAAAGCGAGAGAATATCCCCAGAAATACCATTGGAATGTGATGATTGTTGATGCTCCCATGCAGGCCCATATCATTGAGAGTGCTGATTTGCGACGTGCTAGTCCCGAGTACAGAAATCCGATTCCGGGTACCATTATTAGGACCATACATGATGCGACTATTATGAAGGCTTGGTCGCCGGATTGGTACCATTGGTTTAGGTTGGTTGTTGCTGTTTGGTGTGGGGTTTTGTTAGTTGACTATTCTTCTATGTTTGCGTATGTGAGAGAGAGGGAGTCGAGTAAGCATAGTGCGTACCTGAGTCTCCACCATTGGGGAGTGTGCCGTTGAAGACGGTTGGCGCTCCTACGAATGCGTACGACATGATGACCCCTTTGAAAGAATGTTGTATGGCGACGTTATTCTGTCCTAGGTTCTCACAGAAAGTCAATTCCAGTCGAGTCGAGTCGAATTCGTGCAACAGCCGCCTAGAAGGTGCACAGCAGGCGGTTAAGTTGTATTATAGTACTATAGTATGATGATGTATTGTATGTAGTCGAGTAGGACCGATGTCGCCTGTGTACTTCAAACTCGGAAGGCTTCACAATCTCATCTTTTGGCGATTGATCATACCGGGCTTGGTAAAGTGTAGATATGGGGATGATCCTGGAGTATTAAATGTGAAAGTATCGCGGTCTTTCGGTTATTTGAAGGTGTTCAGGCAACTCAGCAGCGTAGGAAAGGGGGGAGGGGGAAAGTCAAGTTATGAAATGGATGGGCTGAATTAAGGTGAACATTGTCAGGAGCAAGAGAAGATATACCCCTCGTCATGAGTTCTAGGGTATCATGTTGAGAGCAGAGATTTCCGATTCGGAGGTTCCGTGGGGGTAGTAGATAGGAAGGGAAAAGGAAGTAAGTACAAACAGGGCTGACTACTGCGGGAAAAAGAAACGCTTATCGAGAAATACTGTAATAGATGATGAAACTGTTGCTTATACTCATCTGATATAGCAGTACGAATATATATCCGTACCTGTCCTTGTAATAGGTAGTGCTGTTATGGTGGAATATTCTCAATGGAAGGGAGCCTAACTGGGGTTCCCTTACCATGGTCATGGTAGCCAGGGGAAGTTGCCGATCTACCGCCCCGTCCCGCTGGAAATGCAATCTTGCATCTTACTGTACTGTACTTTCCGAGGGAGAGCCTCTGGCTCCCATTCTTAAAGATGGATTGTACACGGAATATTTTGGTCGAATGCTAGATTTCCTCTGCTCATCAGATATGGTCTATGAAGATGGTTAAAAAGGATACTTATTGTAACGATTTATGGTTTTTTTTTCCGATGCTTATCAGGGTCTTAACGAGGTTTGTCATCAAGGTAGAATTGCGGACAGCCAATGGACTCCTTGAGAACAACTCGATGCATGACAGATAGCAATGCTGTACCACTTGGCTCCCTGTTTTTTACTGACGTTAATAACCACCACACAATGCTCAGCTTGGAAGTTCCTGAAAAGGACATGATTGAAACAGCCCTATTTGAGATAAGCCGGACTCAGCGTGGCCTGATTGGCGGGTGATCCTTGTGACATCCTCTGTTAGATAATTGAAAGTGATGAACTGGTTGAAATAATGGCCCCAAGCTTGAACAACAGTAGTAGTAGTATTGAAATAGCCTGTGGCGAGTATAACATTTTGACGGAGGCCGATGGATGAGACCGGACAGCAAACGCATCATGAACGGCTTATCTCATACTTCCATACTTCTTCCATCCATAGAACTCTATCTTCAGAAAAGGCTCAAACGACTTGGGATGGTACTTCCCTTTTAGCATGTGAACATACAAGAGACAGACAGCACTAGGAACTGCCTTTGGGCTGTAGACAACCTAATAATAGCACCAAAGAAAAGAAAAGCCAAGCAGCCCAGGGCAAAAAGCATTAAAAAGGACTTCAAGGGCCTTCCTCGTCTTAAAATCAATTCTAAGAAATCTTCAAAGATAACGTTTTCAGGAGTTCCCAAAGAGGAATGGTCTTATCATGATGTGGGAGAGCCAATCAGACCGAGCGGTTTGACAGTTGGGAGCTTGTCAGACGATGGATGGTCTTCTTTCCGAGCCTCTCCGCCCTCTGCTTTTAGCATTGGCTGCTGGGCGTTGCACCGTGATGAATTGAGTGCCCAATAATCTCTTTTACCAAGTAGTCTTCAATAGCTGTTGCGATCATGTTGCCGGTTCAGAGATTTTTTTGGTACTGTAGATGTGATGTGATGTGATGTGATGTGACAGCTGGCTTCAAGGAACAACCTGCAATGTTGAAATGTGTCAATAATTGACTAGAATGTTCTTGAATAATTTTAGGCTTTTTTTTGCCTTTATTAAGTTTTACGGACGGACGGACTGTTCAGTGACATGACTTGATAGATAGTGTTACTGTAATGTTATTGGCACACTGGGACCCCCCATCACTTGTGACACCGCCAAATCGATGTCTAGTGCTTTGTTATTTACACTCCGGCCCTCCTAGAATGAAAAAAGAAGTTTATGTAATTATTGCATGTGTACTGGGTTATTTCTTAGTCTATTTAGTGGCAAGATTAAATATCATGGATGTACAAATCACGCGACGTTATAACAGGTTAATTAGAGAGAATATCCTTATTGTAGTTATAGTAAGTAAACAG
>JAJONI010000967.1:0-16203 GCA_022190145.1 Pezicula rhizophila
ATACTCTCGTCCCTTCCTGTCCGAAAACAATAAACCACCGGAGATAACTAAATGGACATATATATCCAAGAAGAGATGTCATGTCGAGAATTGACATAAAGAGAGAGAGAGAGAGAGATGAATCTTGCCCGTATATACGCGAACCTAACTCCAAATCCCTATTCCAAATCCCAATGTTGGAGTATACTTCCAAAAAAAAAACAGAGTACCCATATACCAACGCCCCCTAAATCAAACGAACATCGAAGCGAAATTCCGCCATTTTTCATCCTTTCAAACCGAACCGGTCCTTGTATAGGCGCCCCCCGAACCCCAACCTACACCCCCAAATTTTTGATCCCCTCCAACCACCGTGCAACCATACAACCGTAAAACCATACACCAAACAAAACACCCTCAAGCACTAGAAGCAAATCCCTCGCTATTTAACCCCGGACTAGGAACGCCCCTACTCCCAGGTCGCGGGTTAGGAAAAGGTTTCCAAGTAGCCCAATCCTTCCAATCCGGTTCCCTATACCTATACTGCTCACCCCTACAAACACGATCTACCTCCTCCCTAATCATCGGATAAACATCCTTATATGCCTCCCTACCCATCCAACAATCGAGATGTCCATAACCTTGAATAACTTGTCTAGAATAGCCAACTGGATCGCCATCTCTACTAACACCTCCATCTTCGCCGAACATGTCACGGAGGACACTGTAGGTTTTGTCTGTTGATTCGGGGGTTAGGACCTGGTTGTCGGAACCTGAGAAGAGGAGGAAGGGGATTCCTTTTAGACGGCGGATGTTTGTATGGGTGTCGAGTTTTGTGAATAGGGGGGCGTTGGCTGTTACGTGGCCGCGGTAGCCCATTTGCATTAGGAGGTGGAGGAGCCTCATGTTCACGCCGCCGAAGAATCGGTTTATTTGGCGGTGGGTTGATTCGTTTAGGTTACGGTGGTTCCATAATCTATTATATGAAGTGGTTAGTCATGTTATATTGAATGATAGTGAGGAGGAAAGAGATACACACCTTCCGAAAACCAGAGAGCAACGGTGGCAGGAGACGTTGTTGCACATTTCTGATCGTGTATCGGGGTAAAAGCGAAGAACTTGATTGATCGCTTGTTGGAAATACGAGTCGTCGGTTGATGATGAGCAGGAGAACCATGATCCACCAAACATGCTGTAGAGCTTGTCGAAGGGAATTGGTCCTGCGATAACCTTGGCCATGTTGAGTGGTGCCCAAATTGGGTTCATAAAGACCTGTGAACAAGATACTCCTAAGATCCAGTCTGTAGGGATGGTGCCGTCCAAGAGGCCACTTGCGTAGGCTACTGCTCCCATACAATGGCAAATGGTGTATATTTTCTTGTTGCCATTGTCTGTATGTTCGCGGATATAGTCAAGGCAGGCGCGAATATCGAGTCTAGAATCGTAAGTTGTCCAATTGTTCTCTGCAACCATGAGTTGGCAGATTCTGTGGACGGTCACGTAGACTCGGTATCCCGCTCGAGTAAAGTAGTTAATAGCGTTGACTTCGATGGTCGGTAGAGCGAATATTTGATGGTCGACGGAAGCACCAGGTATCATGAAAATATTCTTGGTCTCGATGGATGGATTCTGGGGTTCCCACATATGCATCAGAGTATGAACACCATCTGAAGCTTTGATCTTGTATGATATGTCAGGAGGCGTGTCGTTTATATAACCGTTGTATGTAACTGATGGATATTGGAGGTTTGTGAATGGTGCGAGGAAGAGACCTGCCGATTGTTTGGCAAAGTACCCCATGAACTTGGCGGTTGACAGAACTTTGGCGATCAGATTGCGACCAGATGGGCGCAGAGTGAGAACTTCTGACAAGAAATCCATCGGGTTAATGTGAAGCATGCCTCGCCCAAGAACAGTTTTGTCTTCTTTCGTAATAGTGACATAAAGAGTTGAAGCCGCCTCCCAGAAGCGTAGAGGACCGAGAGCAACTGAGGAGTCCACAATCTTGTATCCATGAAAGTGAAGAACCTCGCCAGTGACAGAAGTCATGTCAAAGTCGTATGTGAGATTTCGGGTTCCAGGGCAGAGGGTATCCAGGTTGAATAGTTGAAAGTTTCCACGTTGAACCATGAACGGGCTGCCGCGTATTGCTGCACAGACGAAGGTGCCGGTGAGCATGGCTGAGTGATCCGGCCGGCGGACAATCTTTTGGGTGTCCCAGGACTTCACACTGAGGAAGAACCTGGCTCCCTCGCAAAGTCCACGAGCAGTCTTGTATGCAGTCTCATAGTCTTCCTTCTTATCACTGTCCAATCCTTCTGCAACGTGTATAAAGCCACTCATGACCTCTGAGAAAGCGTATCCGGCAGCTTGGGAAGCTTTTGTCTCTTGAATCAGAGCGTCAGCATTTTTGAGTTGCAAATCTTGCACTGACATTTGTCTGCTTTCGATGGGAAATTGCGGATCACCAAAGAGATCCAAAGTCTTGTTTTTCGTATCATAGTCAATTTCCATGTGGAAATGCCGAGCGGCATGCTCAACGGACCGTTCCGCAAGAGCTGTGATGGTTGCAAATGGATTAACAGCCAGCGCCGTAGGAACAACAGCACCGTCCGTAACGATGAGCCCGGAATACGTTTCGCTCCCACTGCCAGAAAATACTTCGCCATAGTGGTTAGTGACACCCGAAGCACCTGTCCCATCTTTGGCGAGGCAAGCACCACCGATAGGATGGACAGTGATTTCTTGTTGACCTAAAGCTGCATAGAAAGGATTCTCGACGAATGTCCCCCCAACAGCTTGAGTTGCTTCCTTTAGTCTCTCATTGATATACCTGACGTGATCGCTTCGGCCCACACCTAAGAACTCGAGAATCGGTTTATCGTCTTCAAGCGTCAGGATAGCTTGGTTTGAATCATGGCTCATAACGAGATAAACCTGAGTCCTCTCAATGCTCCCATTTTTATAGTATGGGCCAAGGAATCGACTCCCCTGTTGTGCCAGCATATGCCTCATCTTCTCCACGGTAGTCTGGCCCTTTGGTAATTGATTCCCTGGCATCAATTCAAGCATGGCCTGGAACAGTGGCGCAAGTGCTTTAGGGACTGCACCTTCTTCAATAATGTATCCATTTAATGGATTCTCGTGCCCACTACGGTTGTCAATTACACCTGTGATGGTTGGACCTACTGGCTTGTATGGCGAAGGGTATGTCCGTCCAATAGCATTGACCTCACCGTCGGTGTTATAGCCAAATGCTAACATATCACCATTGCCGCTCATGCCCTTTCCGACCTTACTGCTCATAGTCATGCCCAATTTCTTACTGCGAAGTAATATTTCTGTCGTTCCCAGAGCACCAGCGCCAAGAAACACGCACTTCTTTGCGTGAACCCACATAAGATCTTCATACAGATTCTTCTGGAAAGCTGCTCTCTGACTTCCGTGCCAGGCGAAAAAGACAAGATAGCCCTCCTCTTTTGGGTCTGGATGTTTCTTGATATACCTCACTTCGCACTCACAAAACATCTCGGCTCCCCAATTCCAGGCATCAGCTAGATAGTTGACAAGGGTGCTGGATTTGCTGCCGTCATTCACACCAGTACTGTCCATGCCAGTCAAGGCTGAAGGGTACATCTCCACTCCGGTATTGTTGGGTCCTCCAACAAATCGCGTCGTCTGTGGAGGACGGTAAAATTTTTGACCGAGTCCCAGTGCTTGCGCCTGTTTCTCAAGCATCGTCAACTTGGGAAGTTCTGGCCAATCCTCCGGATAGGGCTCTGGCTGAAGCATATCTCGTGCCCGGTCATAGTACTTCTCCAGCTCCTTTGCCTTCCTCAGCTCCTTTGGCCAACATTTCATAGCCAGTGTTTGGTCGTCGGCTTCTAAGAAGATGTTTGCATTCAGCAAACTTGTTCCGCCAAGACCATTTCCTACAAAAGCATTCTGACCTTTGCCCATCACCAGATGGTATAGGCCGGTAGGATCGCCGCCTTCAACAACATGGCCCTTGAGAAAACCAGGGGCGAAGTTGCCCGAGACATGAACTTCCTTCACGGCGTCAATGAGGCCGCTCGGGTATTCTCCTGGCCATTTCTCTTTCCCTCTTTCTAGCAGACATACCGACTGATCGGCTCTCGCCATCCTACTTGCCGCCACACCTCCGCCATAACCAGAACCGATCACAACAACATCATAGCTATTTTTCATCAGCTCCACAGGTTTTGAAATCCGTGGGAATACTTTGTCGTTTGGGTTATCGGTGTAAGTTTTGATTTTAGCATAGGCATGCGATTGTGGTCCTCCAGGTCCTCGGGTATGAGCACCGAAAGATTCAATTCGATGTGACCGATCCACTGGATCCTGGCCAGGATGGAGTCCATTGATCGTGCTCGATACTGGAAATGTGTTGGATTTTGCCCTGGATCTTCCTCTGAAAGTGTTGGATTCGTTAATTCCATTGGTCCGATTGGTATGTGTACCGTTACTTCGGTTCCCACCGTTCAAATCCTTGGTACCACTCGTCTGAAAGTTCTCCCCATAGGAAGCACCCGTCACTACGGTCGCCATTTACGGCTTCTGCTGTGTTGGATCTAGGGTACTTGACGGCAAACAAACAAATGCTGTACAACTCAGAACAGTAACAACAGGTTGCTGGGGAATCCAAAGGGTGGGGCGAGGCTGGCGATCCAGCTCGCAATATAAAGGACTGAAGCTAGAGTAGCGCCAGCATCAAAGAAAGAAGATCAAGTGTGCAAGCGTCGGTAACAGTGATGCTTTGTAAAACAGACGAATGCAACAGCGCTGGATTAAAAAGAAAAATACTATATGATACGAAAGCGTCAATTGAGCTTGACTGAAGCATGTAACGGCAACTCGCAAGCGGAAGTTAATAACGGGAATATAAGAGTGGAAGAGATGGGATGAAAGATGACAGATCTATAGTCGTTAGTCGTTGAAGCCTGGGGCTGATGGGTGAAGCTGAAATAAGCCACCGAAATTCCCTTTCTTCGAGTAATGGAGCAGTACTCACACCTCCACTACAGGAATAATATTGGGCGTCCCAAAACCGCCAAAATGAGTGGAAAATGGCTTGGGATGTCGGGATCCAGGATTGTAAGGCTAGCAACCTTGGGGAGGACTGGGCTCGAGCAGACCTCTTAAACTGACCAATCAAAAAATGAGAGGGATCCCAATTTAGGCGATATGGGCGCTTAATTGGTTGGGACGGTGGTGGAGGGAGGGTGGTAGAGGGGCGGAGGGGCTGCGACAGGGCCTCCCACTGATCTTCACGCATCTTTCCAGCCGCGCCTGGCTGTGGTCAGAGGTTTGTAAGAGTCTGACAGCCTGACATCAGCACTTAGGAGCAAAAGACTTTCGGGACAAAGTCTGATATTGACATTATTAATTGGGGGTTGAAAAGAAAAAAGAGCATCTATTCTTTCGTATTGGTCAATTCATGTCTGCTGACTCGGTCAGCCATTATTCCTACAGCTCGGTGGCTCGATTCTGCGTCCTCCGAGAGATAGTTCCATTTTTTTTTTCTTTTTTTCCATTTTTTCGAAAAGTCCTGAACGCCATATTATTGGGGAGAGTCCTGCTGTTCTCTTCCAGCTCTGTGATCAATTATTGATTGTCACGGGAGGAACGGAAGGAAGCGATTCCAAAGGAATAATTTGGTACTGATTTGCAATGCAGCTACGAACAAACAATTGATTGTTCTTGTTGTTGAGTACCGTAATTGGGCCGAGAGAAGACCAGGAAGATTGGACGGCTTATGTAATCATACCGAGGTTCCATTTTGAGTTGATATCATACTGCTTATCTTAGTGTCGTACGAAAAAAAGGTACTCCGTACAATGCGACTTATCTTCGTATTATCATTCCATTCTCTCGTTCACACTGTATTTCCGTATTCCACTACAAAAAGCAATGTCTCGTCACAAATCTTGAAATTCAACCATTCTCATTATTATTCCTGCAAGCGACTCTTAGAATAGAGAGACATATTCAATCAATGCTTTCCTCCCCATCAACACCTGACGTTGTTGCGACTCTACGAAAAGGGTTGTTCGTTGCTCGTAGCAAGCCGCAGCAAGCCTCAGTAAGCCACGTTTACTGCAAGTACCCGCTCTCCGTTTCTTTTCTAGATGCATTCTGTACATCATGTGCATCATGTACTCCTTCTGGCGCCCTTCCTCGTCTGTCATGCCTATTTACGTACAGTTCTGCAGTTTGCTATCCGCCCATCTTTTATTGGATTCCTTATTGTTCTAGTCTGTTTCTATATTATTGAGCTCTTTTTTTTGCTGTGCTTTGTTTGCAGGTTTTGTCGAGGAATGTTCTGTACCTAGGTAACTAAAGTACCGAACTAAGCCACGTGCAATGTCAGGTACCTGGATCCAATTGGCTTCCAATTTCATTCCTGAGGTAGGCAGTTTTCTGT
Source organism: Pezicula rhizophila (assembly GCA_022190145.1). Classification (NCBI taxonomy): domain Eukaryota; kingdom Fungi; phylum Ascomycota; class Leotiomycetes; order Helotiales; family Dermateaceae; genus Pezicula; species Pezicula rhizophila. The sequence goes on from JAJONI010000967.1 coordinate 6,425, forward strand.
GTGCAAATGTTAGTGGTCGTTGTACGAATATGAAAAGCTAATACGTCGGTTGCAGATTGGCTTATCTTTTTGACATCCTGGGGGCTGAAATGCCTCGTTTGTTACCTGTTCATCATCTGTAAACTGTGCTAAGCCATTTTCCTTCACCGGCTGAGTGGTTTAAGTGAACTGATTTAAGCTCCTCAATGTGAAGCTAGCCATCAATTTCAGAATGTACTCTTACAAACCAGAAATTTTTTTCTTTCCAAAAACACATTTGGAATAACGTCACATCGCTTACAACTTCAGCTCATCAAGAGAGGAACTCTCATCCGATGTCCCAAATTTTAAATTCCTTAGCAATTAAGCGACAGGGGATATCAATGTCAAATACGTTTTTCAACGTCAAATACGTGTTTCAACAGATACTTTATCTCTACGTTACGCAGCACCACCCTTCTTACGGTTCCTCCTCATCATCCGCTTCCTCTCGATTATCTGATTCCGCCTCGCCAAACGCCCTTCCTCGCCAACTAGAAACCCAGGTTTGAATTTCTTGCTGTCGGTAGACTTTCCCCCTTCCTCCGCAGAGCGTTCGCCCTTTGGAGCATGAACTGGTCTTCCAGCTTTATCGCGTCCCGCTTTGACGAACAGCTTCTTGCCCTCGCCTTTCACAAATGGCTTGCCCTTGCTTGGGACTGGGCGTCCTTTGGCTCCTGGTTTCATGCCCTTCCGAGTCTTCGCCATCAATTTATCCTTTGAGAGAACCTTTTTCTCTTTCTCTGGAGCCTCGCCTTTCTCGCGAGCCTCAAGAACTTCCTTGGAACGAATTCTTGCCTTTTCTTCCTTCTCCTTGCGTCTTGCGACCACCTGTGCGTTCTCGATAGCAAACTCAACGATAAGTCTCTGTTTCTTTCCTGTCGAGCTTTCAAGGGCGTGGCCGTTGAGCCATCTTAGACCCATAAGTGCCCATCTATGAGAGCTATACTCGATGAACCCATAACCACGACTTCGTCCAGCGCCACTTTCCTCGGGCACTTTGGCTCCCTCGCGGCCTTCAAAAACGATTTTCGATTGCCTGACAATTCCCTTTCCTTTTGCTTTTCTTTGCCTCTCTGCATCCTGCATTTCTTGGCCACCACGGGCTTCCTCTTCTTTAGACAATTGAGCTCGAAGGCCATTCTTGACATCCTTTGCAAAGCCAACGACAGCTTCACGAGCAAGAGCCTTGAGATCTTTGGAGTTGATGTTTCGAGGAAGATTTCGTATGGAAAGACGTGTTAAACTAAGATGTAGTGTTGGGTTGTTCTGGATAAGCTTTTTTCTTTGAATAGCGCTGTCCTCTCGCATCTTGACCTCCGATGGGGCCAGAGCCTCATACAGCGGAGTGCCCTTAGCGACTGTGCCTTCAGATAAAAGGTACAGCTTCCGTTTATCCTTATCACGGTTATCACGGAAATTTGTACCTTGCTCTGTCAGCTTCACGGCTGTCTCTCGTTCAACAGCACGAGAGACCTGGAGTACACGTCCTTCAATTGTATACATGCCATTTGAGTCTGCGTTCTCGTTCTGAAGTATCGAGTGTTTGACTTGAGGGGCGGCTTGCGTCGCGTTTGCTCCAGTTGGTTGGTATCGAGGAGCTCCTCGGAAGCAAGCATCAGCATCTTCCACATTAAAGAAGCAGACAAATCCTGTTCCTCGAGGGCGATCTGTAGCTCGATCCATCACAACACGTGCATACCGGACAGGGCCAAACTGGTTGAAATGCTCTTTAAGATCAGCATCGAGGGTCGTGAAGGGTAGGTTGCGAATAAAAAGTGTTGATGAATTGTCGGTGATAAAATTCTTTTGGGGTTTTGTGTCTTCGAGTTCTTCCTCATCCTCATCCTTCTCGTCCGAAAAGTCGTCCTCGTCTTCATCTAAGCTATCAAGATCCTCGTCGTTCAGCTCTTCGTCCTCTTCCTCCGCAGCCTCATCATCGTCTTCTTCACTCTCTAAATCATCCATATGATCGCGGAAAAAGTTTGCCACATCGTCATCTTCGTTGTAGTCATCTCCGGTATCTGGCTTGCTTGCCTTCTTTTTATCGATTTTTGCACCGCCCTCAGTTTCGTCATCTTCACTGACATCGTCCTTCTCAACATCCGCAGATTTCTTCTGACCTTCCCAGACCTCCTTCTCAACAGCCCAATCCACTGCCAGTGTTCGTCCATCAATCAAGTTGCCGTTGACCGCTGCTAAGGCTTTTTCTGCGTTCTTCCTACCCCGCATAACCACAAATCCAAATCCAGCTTGTGTATCCTTGACCTTGGGTAGTGTCGCATGCTTGACCTTTCCAAACTTGCGGAAAAGATCTTCTAATTGCTCAGGTGTCTTGATGCTCCATGGGAGGTTTCGAATAATTAGCTTGGGTGGTTTGCGGTCCTCCGCCATTTTGTCGACCCTGGCCTTCTTTACAGCTGCTGCTTCTGCAGATATGATGCTCTTTTTCTTGCCATCTGAGCCTTCTTTCTTATCCCGAGATCTTGGTTCGGCAATCTCTACTTTCATGGTGCGGCCTTGGAATTTCTTGCCATGGAACTCCTCCTGCGCTCTTTGGGCATCTTCGGCATCTGCAAAAGTAACAAAGCCATAGCCTTTCGATTGTTTGGTTTCTGGATCGAGAACCACGGTAGCATGCTTGAGAGGGTAGCTTTGAGAGAATAATTCAGTCAAGGCGGCACTGGTTGCCGTTGCTGGTAGAGAGCGTACAAACAAGGAACGCCGAGCTGAAGCATTAGTTTCTTTTCGCGCTTTCTTGGAGGTATGGCCATGATCATTGTCTAAATCTAGGGCGGGAGCAGAGGCACCATCGTCTGAGTTTCTTGGTCGTTTTGACATGGTGATGTTGAGCAATGGTGGCGGCGACCGTCTTGTCCTCGTCTTCTCCAACTTTTTTTTCGGGTGCGTCAAAAAAAGTTCACGAGATGGAGGATCGATAACTTTCGTCTAACTAGACTTAATCGAGCGTGCCTTAGGCTGGTCTTAGCTTGAGTGGAGGGGGCCTTGACTGGAAGACCGAAAGCAGTCAGGAACCACCACTACCACCGAACCAGGCAGGAACACGAAAAAAGAATCAGACGGAGATGGCTGTTTTGATGCGACGAGTATAATTAAGCCACCCTTCTAATTTGTAAATCCAATTAGAATAATCACAGTTAGTAAGTTTGTATAGACACACAATCTTTTGCACTCACCTCATGTCCCACTCAATGTTGCGCTGGCATCTCTCACAGGGAGATTAGCTTTTTATCACATGACTAGCGTTCACTTCAGACGCCGGGTGAGCCAACAAAGAACCTTACCTGGCGGCGAGGCCGATCGCAGAACGTAACCTCGACAACAACTTCAACCCCCATCGACGACCTCACGAACTACCCGTCGCCGACGTCAAACCTATATCGGAACGCTCTTTATAGTGGGAGGAAATAGATGCAGTAACAGGAAACGTGGTTATCGAGCTGCTGGAAGCGCTGCTGGGTGTGGGTGGACCTCCAACCGTCTCCGTCTCCGTCTCCGCCTCCGCCACTCGAAGAGATTGCCCTTACCTTCACCTGTAGGCCATCACCACATCCGCCCTTGGGGAATCTCGTCGCCCCCGTAGGACGAGTCGTGGTCTGTTGTATGGTAGCGGGCACTGCGATTGTTAGGCAAGGTTAAGGTGCATTTGATCGAAAGCGAACTTCGGCGGCGACCCGCCATCATCGACCATCTTTGGATTCACCTTCGACGATACACTTGCACATTCACGACTTGACGTCTTTGTCCAACTTTCTTTCAATTCACCACTTCGCAATGAATATGTTCGATCACCCGCACACCCCTCAAAGTCCTTCGACGCTATCTTCAGTACATCTCCCTCCGAAACCAGCCTCTCCTCAAAACAACAATTCTCTCCCCACGCCTGCGCACAGTATTAACAGCAGTATGTCTTCTTCTATGGGTTCCGATATGGCGTCCGAACAGCTCCATCTGGAGGACAGCTCACATAAGCGCAAGCGCGAACTCGAAGATCATGGAGATCAAGAGCAGAAGAAAGTCCATGTCGAGGATAGCAGATTCGGTATTGACGACCTCCATATAGATGTGGGCCCAAAGTACCTTCTTTGCAAGACTCGTAAGACTCCCTTTACTGATCTACCACTTTCCTGCCTGGTATTGTATTGCGCAAATCTCCGAGTCAATCTTTACTCCTCATCTATACAGAATGTACCTGGTTAACACAGAAATCGATGCACAGCTCATCCTCCCGTACGGCCTCATCCTGGTGAAGACCTCTTTGCTATGTATGGCTTGGCCCCAATTGCAGCGAGCGTTGCGCGCCATTTCCCCGACGGCAAGAAGAATACTCTTCGAAAGAGTTACAAGAATCAGATCAAAGAGGCTGGGCTCAGTGGTAATTTTGATGCCGTCAAGAAGGAACTAGAAGCACCTGATACATTATGGTCGATGATGATGATGCCTCAAGACGTGTGGGATAGTCAGTACGTTCGGGGCAATGAGATTGAAAAAGGCCTGCCTGACACAGCGAGGGCCAATCTTGGTAAAGCAATGACGATGCTGAGGGGAGACTTGCCCACAAAAGAGGCCGGTGGTTGGGATAGTAAGGTTCTTGGGGAATTGATTGCGCCGTCAAAGAAGCCTCTAGCTGCTATGGTGAAGACAGCACCACCACAGAATCCCGCCGTTGCACGCGCTTCGAAAGCTGATGTTCCGCGGCCGAAGCGTAATATACGGAAACGTACATATGGTGATGCAAGTTATGAAGGGTATGGGGAAGGTTATGTTGATGATGAGCAAGACCAACAAGATGGCGGTTACTCTACGGGTGACGGCGATGACAGGGGAATTGGGCAGAAACGAAGGAAGAAGGTTGGTAGTTTAGCCTATTCGATCTATTGCATTGCTAACAAGCACAAGACTCCAACGATGAGCTCTCAACAACCACGCATTGCAAGCGGTGGTGGTTACGGTCCGGGCATGATGGGCGCTTGAAAGTTGGTAGCAGACTTGATTCGCTTTGTCCTTTTTGATACCCTTTACACTCTAGTACAGGCGGATTAACCTGGCTCGTTAATTCGATGCTGGGTATGTGTATTCACATATTTCTGCAGTGCAGTAGGACGTCTTCGGCAAACTCTTGTGGATAGCTTGATGATCTGCCACTAGAAAGAGGAGCAGCGAAGGTTATGCGTCCAGCCAGAGCCAGTAAGAGCTTCTGGCAGCGAGGATTCCTTGCACATACATTGTATGATTGTATAAAAGTACGTCTTGAATGACCTGCCATTTTCTGCGTTTAGCGGGCGTTTGGGTTGGAGCAGGAGATATGTCTCCACAAGACTCAGCATCATAGGAATAAAAGGATGATAAATGAAGTACCCATTTGACTACTGATCTTTTGAAGTTGAGCATCTCAATACAGCTAGATTTTTGATATGAGAAAGCTCAGGGACGACTCTGGGCCGCAACTTCAGTGTAAATCCAATTATGAATAAAATATCAGTTGGGCCTTAATGTAGTACACAAGCTCGGCCAGGTGTGAAGTGCCGTCACGGAATAGATAGTTAATCAAGTCAGCTAGGCTACTCAAGATATTGAGTTACCCATCCTTCAGTGGGCTCCCTTAGTTACATACCCAAATCCAGTCAAGTCATTGAAGTTAGGGTCTAGGTAGCTTTGACAGATGCCCTATGTTTTCCGTGTGTTTTAATATTGTCACCATTATTTTCCATAAAATGTGTCTCTTAAGTTCCACGTCCTTCCTCCTTGAGGCTTCGTATCGACATCGGTGGCTGGCTCCGCTAGCGCCGTTCGCCAAATTGTCATAACACCTTGCACAAAGAGCTTCCTCGTCAGAACATTCTACTTCTTGCAACTCATCCATCAAGACAATTGCTTAGCACCATGGTCTTCCTCAAATTCTCAGCTCTTGCCCTCCTCGCTCTTCGCGCTGTCGCAGTAGTTGCAGCGGTAAGCCAACCCCAGTTCCTATATTCCTGTGCAGAAAGCTCCAAAATTGCCAGTAAGCTAATGAGGTCACCGAATGCATAGGATGCAGCAGAAGAGCTTGAGACTCCTCCCACCACGCCCAACCTCAATGTTCAAGTAACAGCATCATTTCCTCAGTCTGAGGTCTTTGGCGTCAAGTTGATCAATGGACACGCGACACAAGCTTTGGTGCAGATCATCAACAGTGAGACTGAAGCAGTGCAGGTAGTTGTCATTGGAGGTTCTTTGGCTTCATTGCAACCATTGGCACCTGGCTTGCACCCAAGTGCTTCCATTGTGCGCAACCTCACTGCGCAGACTTACGATGTCGCGATTCCAGCGGGCGAGAAAGCTTCTTTTCCATACGCGTTCACCACCGATTTGAACCCCCAAGACCTCCAGTTGGCCCTTGTCGCAGTTGTTGCTAGTCAAGCCGGAGCTGTTTACCAGCTCTCGGCTTACAATGGAACTGTCACTGTTGTGGAGGCCGCTACCAGCATCTTTGATCCTCAGATGTAAGTCTTTGTGCCAGCCCCTGAATCGCATATGCTGACCAATTGAAGCATTTTCCTCTACCTTGTCCTCCTCGGTGCTTTCGGTGGAACCCTCTACTTCGTTTACAAGACTTGGATCGAGGCCTTATTTCCCCAGACAAGACGTGGAGGAAAGGGGGGAGATCGTGCTAAGCGTTCATCCGGTGGCTCAAAGAAAGCTGTTGATGTCAAGGACCAAGCATCTGTCACTGGCGCTGATGGCCAAGCTGTCACTACTGGTGCTTCGGCTGAGAAGGCTTACGATGAAAGCTGGATTCCACAGTCTCACATCAACCGCCCAGCTGCCAAGCGTGTCAAGAGCGGCGCATCGGCAAAGAAGACAAAGGTTGTGTCCGAATAAGACAAATTCCTAAGCCGGGTCGGCACGATTGATTGCATTGGAGAGGTGGATGAAGGATGTTCGATGCTGAACTCTGCAGGCGAAACGTTTTATGAACTGCGGTTCGCTTTGTATTTGTTGCAAAAATCAAAATTTATGTACGAATACAACAAAAGTTTTTGGGTTGACTAGTTCAGATTAAGGTGCATATGCGGCGGCAGATCTCCGAGTGTGAAGTGGAAAAAGACTATATTGACGGTTTTTTGAGATTGGATGCAGCAAATACCGTGCGACTCGCTATGTCCGAGATCATTCTGATTATGGTCCCGTTGGCATGGCTACTTGGACCAAGTAGTTACTCAGAGCAAGTGAGTTACTCAAGTCAAGTGAATCACTCAAATGAAGTAGGTTTACTCCATATTATCTCTCATATCTCAATATAGATAGCTGTCCAAAATGACCTCTTACAGAGCAATTTGACTTGGTACAGCAATGACACAACTAAACAGATACGCCAACCATACTTGCCTCCGAAATCTCCTTCAGTGCCTCCTGCTTCGCCTTCAAAGCCGCAAAATTTCTCTGCATAGCATTGCGCGTAAACTCCGCTCCAGTAATCATCGGATACTTCTTCAACGGCCCTTGAATCTCCACATCCGTACAAGGCTGGTTGAAAAAAGCTATACTATATCTCGGACCATAATAATCAACTTCAGGGTCCGAAGGAGTCTTAACCCGATGAAAGGTACTCTTGAAACGATCATCGCTCCAAGACATAAGTAGATCCCCAATATTACAAATGATCTCTCCAGGAGCAGGTTCAACCTTCGTCCAAGTATCACCAAGACCAAACCCAGTAGAAACTTCCCTCCCAGGACAAATCTCCAATCCGGATTGTCCTTCTCGTTGAAAAAGCAACGTAACGAAATCCCAATCAACATGCGCTCCAGCTCTATAATATCCATCCGGAACCGGAACCGTCTTATCAACTTCAAAATAATGAAGCAACCTTAACACAGTCTGCGATTCCGGTCTCGAAACATCATGAGCTTTAATAAAAAACTCATCATCGAATCCTAAACCCCGAGCAAAGCAGACCATCAACTTTTCACTAACTCCCTGTGCCTTCCTCATAAATCCCAAACAGTTCTCTTTAAATCCAGGTAGTTCTTCGTCGGGTAACCAAAATCCATCCATATTTTTCCCGAACTGCATTTGATAACTCTCCTTTTGATCCGCCTTTCCGGTTGAGGGTCTTATTTGGGCGTTCTTTTCCCATCCTACGTTTTTGGTTGTGAATGGTACTTGGGCTTTTGTGGAGTCGGGGAGTGAGAAGAACTGTTGTGAGGTGTTGAACATGGATTCGATTTCTTGGAGGGATATGCCATGGTTGGTTAGGCCGAAGAAGCCGTCGGTTTCGGAGGCGTGGATTAATCTTTGTATCGATTTTTTGAGTCAGAAATACATATATATCTTTATGAAGAATTTAATGGGAAGGGGGTTGGGTTACTTACTGGGCGGTTATCTCGTCGATTCTGGTTTCGAAGTCGTGAAGGGAGATCTTGGGGATTGTGCGGTCGACGTAGGTTGTTTCTGATGCTGCTCCCATTGTTGCGATGCTCTTGATTGTTCTCGTTGGCGGTACGGTGAGTCCTCGTTGTTGTTTTCTGAGGGGGAAGGGTGAGAATGAGGGGAGGGAGGAGAGAGGTGTTTATGGAAATGTCTACACAAGGAAGCTGATGTCATTTATCTTTCTCGTGCCCTCCCACTTTACCTGGGGAAGGAAAGGTGTGGGTTTTCTTAAAAAGATTATCTGAAATGTTTTACGTTCTCTGAATGTGTGAACTGCATTTCGCAATCTTTTTTTTTTCCTTTGGTTACGGAGGAGGTACGGTCATCGTCAAGATTGAGCTGTTTCAATAATCAGGTCACAATTCTGACTTCCCCACCTTCATTTACCCTATCAGTGGGACTATCGTGCGGTAGATGAACATGCGGTTGTGGCCGCTGCGCCTTATCTGCAAGCCTTCTAATTGGACTTGGGAGGGTGGCTTCGGTGGTGTCCGTTGTGGCCGATGAGATGGGGACTCGGCCGTGGGCTAAGCCTTTTTTTTTATTGACGGCTATGTCACACGGGATTTGTGCATGCTGCGAACCTGGTTAGGTACTGCATGTCAGAAATGGTGCTTACAAAATAGGGCTCTACAGTAAGCACCGCCGGAACAATCGGAAAGTCTACGGAGGTATTTATTTAGTCTTATATGGTGTGGCAACCCCTGCTATCTGAATGGCTTCGTTCAAGCCAGATCGATTCAGTTAGGTCGTTATATTATTTCTGACAGCCTAGAAGAGAGATTTGGTGGAGAAGGAGATTTTGTTGTTGTTAGAAATTAGGTGTGTGTTTTGGTTGGACTTAGTCTGTATCTATTTATTTCCGTTTGGGAACATCGGAAATATGTAGGGGAGTGGTGTCGAGGGGTGATATTAACTTGCTGGTTGTTATTTCGGAGGCAAGCGAGGCGTATTCTTTGCCTCAGTCTGGGAGTTGAGAGACGAAAATTCAAGGTGGAATCGGCTCTTCAAGGTTTTGGTATCTAGTTTATGGTACTTTGAGTTTCTAGGTTGTTGCAGACTTTTGATAACTAAAGTAAGCCTTCGCCGCTAGTTATCTAGGTACTGGAGTACTGTACTTGTTGTCACGCTGTCTCTAAGTGCTTAGAATAGAAGTTGCAGTGCAATAGAATACTTGTCTATTATAGTTTTGTATATATCCCTGACTTTAGAGGTGGATAGTGTATTTTGAGTACTGTAGATGACTTAGTTTGGATAACTATTTAGACAGTTGACATAGTTTGGCAACTAAGTTATGATAAGTAGCTCGCTTGAACTGGGTGATTTCA